>CAUYQG010171111.1:0-40589 GCA_963574415.1 Tarsius wallacei | reverse complement strand
GAAGGATCGCCGGAGCCCAGCAGGTCGAGGCTGTGGTGGCCGGGAGTGGCCACTGCACTCCAGTCTGGGTGACAGAGTGAGACTCCAACTCAAAAAAAAAACAAAACATGTCGAGTGAACACACATCCTTGCGTCAATATCATTGAGACTATGATACCAAGGGGGCAGAATCGAGCTCAGGAGTGGAAGACATGTCAACAGACACCAGCTCAGCACAAGGAAGGCCCCACAAGGGCTCTTCAGTCATGACACAGGCTGCCTCCAGGGGGCGGGTGTCTCCTGTAGCTGAAAGCATCCATAAAGGACATCAGTGTCGCCAGGGAGATAGGAGATGGTCAAGCATCTCAAGAGTGTTTGGGCCTCAGAAGGCCATCAGAGCTCTTCCTGCTCTAAGATGTCTCAGTAAGTTCCTTTTTTCTGCGAGCTCCACCACCAGCATCTTCACATCCCTGTCACTGCCGGGAGCCATGGGGGAGGGGAGAAGGAATAACAGTGGCCAAGGCGGGGCCCCAGGTCAGTCCTGGAGCCAGGGGGCCTTGGGGAAGATACACAGGCTGGCTGTTGAGGGGCACACGCTCTGAGGTTGGTGCCCTCACGCCATCCTCAAAGCCTGGACTCCAATTCTCCTTCTACCTTTTAATACTCCAAGGCTACCTAACTTCTCAGAAGCTCCAGTTTTGCTGATTCTAGAAGACTCTTCAAAGTGCCCTGGAAACTCATGAGCTCTCTGAGAAGACTGAGATGCTCCTCGGCATCTGAGGGGAGACCTGAGGACCTTTCCCACCCCTACTATTCCCGGCAGCCCCTCCCCCTCCAGAACGTCTTACTTCATGAAATCTGGAGACTTGGCCATCGCGTGTTCAAACTCTGCGAAGGACAGCATGTTGTCATTGTCCAGGTCCGACTCGCTCAGGACCTGGCCATGGAGTGGGGGGTACAGAAGGTGGCTGAGTGGAGCCTGGTGCCCGGCAGTGAGCTGGGAGCACAGGGGAAGGGAGAGAGGTACCCGTGCCCAGTGGCTGCCCTATGCCAGGGTCTCTGCCAGGTGCTTAACACTTGGGTCCCTGACCCCTGTGAGACATGTTCCCAGAGGAGAACAGAGAGACGAGGTTATCTGCATTAAGATCTGGGACCTCGTGGGGGGCATCTCATTCCTTGTGGCCTCTAGTAGCAGCCTGGGTGGCGAAAGAACAAGGGCCCAGGGTGGTAGGGAGGCGGTGGTGACTCCCTCAACAGTGCTTGTAGTTTTATCTTTCTTCTAGTCCACATCTAGACCAGAAACACTGGATGGTTGTCATGGTCTGAGAACAAAGGTGCATGCCCAGTCTTGGGTTTGTGGGGCTGTCCTCATGTCTTGTCACTCTAGGACATCTGGGTGTGTGCTGGCCTGGGACAACGTGGGGGGACGTTGTGATGTGTCCAGGTGAGGCTGAGCTTCTGTTGACCTACCTGCGTGTACTCTCTGCTGTGGGGGTGGGTTGGGCACACTGCTCTGGGGACCGTGGGAGGGTCTCAGAAGAAGTACAGGAAACTGAGGGGCTGTTGTCTCCAGCTGTGTGCCTGTTTCTCAGAGATGCTGGGGAACATGTGAGCCAAAGGCCACTGTGCTGTCTGCCTGGACGTGGCCCTAGGTCTCCTTTCTGGCACCCAGAGGCTTTGGGTGACAACCTACCCTCCTCCCCCCATCCCTGCCCCTTGGTATGCACGTGGTTTGTGAGGTCTATCAGCAGGTCCTCAGATGTATCATCACTGTCCAGTAGTCGTAGGATGATTCTCTGTAGGTCCTCCTCATCAATGAAGCCATTCTCATTAAAATCTGCAAGGAAGAGGCGGGGCCTGCCTTGAAGGGAGTTTAGGGCTGAAATGGGAAGTGGCCATGAGGAGTCCCAGGGACCTGTGGCACTAGCCAGGACCCCACAGATGCCCATCAGTCTCTGGGCATTGAGTGATTGCCTACTGTATGCTCAGATCTGTCCTGAGAACTTTGCCTATTTTAAGTCGCCAAATCTTCACCATCAACCTTTTGTTAGTCTTATTTCACCAAATGGAAACTGAGTCACAGAGGAGTTCTACAGTTATCCATACTGCCAGGGAGTGGAATGAGGGATTTCAACCCAACTGGCAGACTTCCCAGTCCCGTGTCAACCACCACGCCATGGAAATCTCTACCTCGAGACTCATAAGTCAGGATGTCTTTTGGTGGTTGGGAGCTGGGCTGTGTGGAGAGACAAGAGTGCCTGGTCCTGTCCTGGTGTAGTAGCTGTATGACCGGGCATGTGCCCTCTCCACCACAGTGGAGGGAGGACAGTGGTCCTTGCAGCCCGTTTATGGAGGCCTCCCACAAGGACTCTGGCTGTGCCCTCAAAATCTTAGAGGACGAGAGGCAGTACGCCACCCCACCCTTTGTGACTTCCTTCTTGACATGGAGATTAGAAATGGGTACGAATGGGCTCATTCCCTCACCCCAGGCAAGGCATGGCTGTCAGAAAAAGGGTGGGGGAAGAGGGGACAGAGAGCCTCCAGGCCATGGGTGGTTCATACATGGCTTCACCCCCACAGTAGCCCATGGCGCTGCTGTGGCCTGGTATGCACCTGGAAACCACGGGGTCACGGAGGCAGGTGGCCGCAGGGACGGCACTGTGTCTCCTGTGGCCTTGCTGACCCCTGTGTGGTGAAGCTGCCTGAGTCTTCAACTTGTGGCCACTGCCCAGGTATCCCTGATTTCCAGGACAATGTCTGGTTCCTGCCTACTACCCTGCCAATCGGGGGGTGCCCAGATCCTCATCAGACCTTGTTCCTCCTTTTTGGGCCAGAAAATACAGTCATTCCATAAACCCTGAAACTGGACAGCCAGGGTCCACATAACCCTGGTTCCCACAGAGCCGCTTGGAGAGTATCCTTTGTCCCTTCAGGGCCACTGCAGGGCTCAATGGGCCTCTGAAGGGTGTGGGCCCACAGAAAGGGTGGTTGGAGGAGGTGATAGGTCTCCAGGAACAGTAGCAGAGAAGGAGCCACATTGTTAGGGTGCTCAACAGGAGTGGTCAGGGCAGAGTGGGGGGAGCAGAGACTACACGGAGCGTCTAGGAGGGAGAAGCATCAGGGTTTAAGTCTGGAAGGTGGACTGAGCTGCAAAGAGCCTTGAATGCCAAGGTGAGGCGATCATAGGACATTCTCAGCAGCCCTCCTCTAGAGCCCCTGACACAGCCCCCGCCCCATCTCCGCCCCCCCCATTCACAGCCAGATAGTAAATGCAGTAGGCTGATCAAGTTACAACAGTCACCCCACGACAAACAGGTGTGCCAGGCAGCGACCTAAGTGCTTTCAATTTCACTGCATTTAATTCTCATCACACAGATGAAGAAGATGAGGCCTACAGAGATTAAACAGTCATCTTGCCTCCTTAACCTCATTTCAGCCTTTTGCCTGTAAATATCATCTAAGGCTGATGAGTCCCACATTAATGTCCCCAGCGTGGGCGTCTCCCTGCTCTCCAGGCTCACAGGGCTACCTGCCTTCCCACCTCCAGCCAGGAGTCTGCCAGATCCTCATAGTCAACATGTCCAAACCCACCTTCCTCGCGCTCCCCTCCTTCCCCGGCCCCACACTGGCTTCACTCACAGCCGTCCCCTTCTTGATAAATAGGCAGCTCTACCCTCCAGTCCCTCGGGCCGATACAAAGTCGTCCTTGCCTCCTCCCTTATATTCCACAGGAAACCTCCTGGCAAATCCTCCCAGCCCCCCTTCAAAAGACAGTACACCCAGACTTGCTCACTCCCACAGCACCCCTTTCACCCTGGCCCGCTCCCAACACCTCCCTCTAGAAAGTCCTGGCAGCTTCCTGCCAAGATTCCTATTCCCTCTGTCCCTTCAGTCTGTCCTCAGCTCTGTAGCCAGGGATCTGTGCTTCGTCCGTCATTCCTCCCTCATCACCCTCTTCTCACAACCTCGCCTCACCCCAGCGCAGAACTCAGGTCCTGATGCCAAAGTCTGCCTGCCCTCATTCCGCCTCCTTGCCACTCCTCCAGCAAGCCAGGCAAGCTCCTACCTCAGGGCCTTTGCACAAAGGTTCGCCCTCCTTGGAACATTCTTCCCCAGAGATTCTCCGGGTCTTTATTCAAGAGCCAGCTCCTTGCGAGGGCACCACCCAACCTCTGAGGAAGACCGCATCTCCTGTCCCTTCCCTGCTTTTCTCCCAGTGCGAACACTTTTCAACATAAACGAAACATAAAGCATCCTGTCTTCCTTATTATCTCTCTGATTTTCCTCCCCTAGAACATAAATTCCACAAAGGTCAACATTTTTGTCTTTTTGTTCACTGCTGTAACCTCAGCTCCTAGAATAGTGCCTAGGATGGAATAGATGCCCAATGAACAGTTGTTGAATAGTGAATGAATGAACTACCAAGGTCATACATTGGTAAGCGACGGAATCAAAACTAAACCTAGGTGGTCCAACTTAATGGGAAGTCTACGCTTTTAACCATTCCTGTCTTTACTGCAACAAAATGCCAGTTTTTAGTGGGCATAGGACCAGACAAAACAAACACAATATTTCCCAGCTTCCCTTGCTGCTAGCTGTCACTAAGTTCTGACCAACGAGATGCAAGCAGAAGAGACATGGGCACCTTCCAGGAGCATCTTTAAAGAGAAGGTGTAGTCCTCTGGGTGACCTTGGGAAGCCACAAGATAGGAGAAACCTGGGCCCTGATGCCGAGAGCTTTAGAACTAGTGTGGACAATTACCCTGGACTTCTACACGCTAGAGTAATAAATATATTCCTTTTGGCCTTCTTAGAAGCCATCCTGCTCAAGCCATTGTTACTTGTGGCTTGCTGCCATCAGCCACCAAATTTAATCCTAATCAATTGTCTGAGCCTCAGTTTCCTCATCTGTAAAATGGGAGTAATAGCAGTACCTCCGCGGAGTCACTCTGAAGATTAAATAAGAAAACACCTGGAGCCGGACTCGGTGGCTCAGCCTGTAATCCTGCGCCTTGGGAGGCTGAGGTGAGTGGATTGCCTGAGCCCGCGGGTTCGAGACCGGCCTGGGCAGGTGAAACCTCATCTCTACAATAAATCAAAAAAAATTAGCCAGGCGTGGTAGTGCGTGCCTGTAATTCCGGCTACTCGGAAGGCTGAGGCGGAAGGATCGCCGGAGCCCAGCAGGTCAAGGCTGCGGTGGCCAGGAGCGGCCACTGCACTCCAGTCTGGGCGATCGAGTGGGACTCCAACACAAAAAAAAAAAAAAAAAAAGAATTATGGACTAATAAATAGGTGTGTCTGGGTTTGGGGAGTAAACTGAGTGTCTTTTTGCAAAGAAGACCCTATCTCTAGTTCAAGTATTTATGGCATCAGCAAAAATGGGCAGGGGGCAAGAAGTTAAGAACACTGAGTTCTGTTTATGTTTCCTGTTACCTGTATGAAGTAGAACTGTTTTTGGAGTCAGATTTTAAGTCATGATCGTGAAACTTCCTTCCTCTCTTTTAAAAATGAAGCTGTTTTCATTGTAATGAGCAGAGAACCAAGTCGAGACATCCTAGCTCTGCCTTCCACTAGCAATTTCCCTTTACCTCCCCTTACTGCTTTCTTACCAAATATCCCTGCTACTTGCCCCATCCTTAAAGCTAAAGGACTGAGACACACACAAACGAAAGATGCGAGCATGCTTAGAAACAGCAAGCTGAGCCCACGGGACAAAAATCACACCATCAGGCCTCCTGAAACACACCGGCCAGAGAAAAGTGCCAAGAACTTCAGGGATATGTTCACTGTTTTCTTGTTCCCCAAATCTGGATCAGATTGGATTTTACTTTGTGGTTCGGGAGCTTAGTAAAGTGGAGGGGGAGCTGACTGAGGTAAAGAAGGAAGATGGAAATTAAAGGCTTAACTTTGTTCAATGACAGACCTAAGGTCTTCTTAGTTGACCTCTTTCCCATCTGCCTGTCATGACTGAGTAATCAGTAGACAAATGGAGGAGTTGCAAGTTTTAAATTTGTAACCTGAGAGCGCACTGTTCAAGGAGCCATACATGTTTCAGATGTTGTACCAGTTGGGATACATTGTCATCTTAGGGGAAGGTGGAGGAGAGAACTGACTACTACACATGGAAAAGAGTGATTAACTAGCCAGATTTTCGTCTGATCTCTTCCATGGTAGTGATTCCAAGCACATTGACTCAGCTCCTTGGTATGGTGAAGGGGCACTGTACTAACAGATTTAGAGAATGAATCCTAATTCCATCACCAACACTTAGCAGGTATCTGATCATGGGCAATTCATTCAATTGCCTGCCAATTATAGACTACATAGGGGGAAGAGCACTGGATTTGGAGTCAAGAAACCTAGACACTTGGCTCCAGACTTTCTTAGCTAGGTAACTTTGGGCGAGATAGTTGTTCTCTCAAGCCTAAGGTTCTTCAGCTATAAAATGAGAATAATATCTTCACTAACTACCTCACAGAATGTAGTGAGAATATAATCAGATAATTGGATGTTCACACTGTGTAAACTGGAAAGTGCTATACAAAAATGGGAGATCATTTTTATTATCAATCCACTGTTTTCCACTGCCTCTTGAATCTGTTTTATTCTGACCAGCAGTTTCATCTACCATATCTTTTGGAGTATGGGGAATTGAGGCATGGCTATGACTGGAATTATTTCACTTTCCACTTGGAAGTGGGAGAGGTGGTGGATGGGGGTGGTGGGTGTTAGACACCAGTGATATATGCAAGGTGACATTTTCCAGGCCAGGACAAAATTTTCCAGGTCACTTTGACAGTTCCTTGAGAAATGGCCAGAATCCTTGCAGAGGACCTAAGCCTGTACACAAGTGGAAGCAAACAGTGACCAAGAATTGAGAGGAGAGTCTGGGGTACTACTGCCCTCCTGTCACTGCTGAGCATAGGAGAGACAAAGACCTCACGTATGATTGGAGGCCTAAAGGAAGAGACTGTCCTTAGGGGTCTGAGAACTTTCATGCCTAGCAGCTGAGTAACAGCACTAGCTCTGACAGTAAAGGGGAGAACAGGCAGCCTGTTGTGAGACCAGCTCTCCCAGGCAGCGCTGCCCTGTCATCACCAGCACCCTCAGCCCTGGTCAGTATCATTTCTGCTAAGAAAGGTTTTGACTTCCATATGCACTTGAAGGCAGGGACTGCGTCTCATCAATCTTGTATCTTCAGTACCATCTACTAAGGTGCCTTGTACATAGTAGGTACTTAATAAATACTGCCTGAATTCAGTTGTCCTCCAGCCCCACACAAGTTGTGCTTCACTTGCCACCGTGTGATATTTTTGGGAAACAATGCTGATTTGGATGCCAGCTGTATGTGACTTTGGGCAAGACTCTCCATTGATCCTGTCTTCATTTCATCTGTAAAATGAAGTGAGTAGATTAGATGCTCCCTAAGGTCCTTCCAGCTCCCAAACTGTACAACCCTGTGATTCTAAATCACTTCTGTTGCCTCTGAACATGGGTGAGTGATGCCTCCCCTGCAGCGCCATTGCTCTGCAGAAGGGGGTTCAGAGAAAGAGATCTGAATGTTCCACAGACAGTTGTTTGTTTCGCGTCTGCAGCTTTTGCTGTCTTCAGAATAGTTCTGGATGAGCAGCCTTTTCTGAAAGGATATTTTAATATATATATAATATTTTTCTCCTCAGAATTGATGAGAAAGGAAAGGAGGGAAGGCAAAGAAGGAAACTGAGCACAGTAGACACACCATGTTTTTCATGTAACTGTTGTCTGTGTTTGTGTTTCTCAGCATGTGATAACTAGGTAACAGAGAGAAGCTGATCAGAAGTATACTGTGCAACTGAGAAACTGGCCCAGGATTTAAAACTTCCTATGGATAATCTAAATGTGGGTACATAGGAATTGGCCATATGATGAAATGAGTTGGATAGAATGTGCTTTTTGTGGAAATTTTATTTTAGTACCAAATGTTGCCAGTGACAATATTTAGTTAAGAAAGAAGTTATTCTGACCTAAAATTCTTATCTCTGCCACTTTAGTTTTTAAAAAAAGATAACACCTTATATACATGGAATAATTATATTTTAATTAAGCCTTTATGTTTCATCTATTCAAGGAAAATGAACAGGCAACATTTTTCATTACATTTCAAAATGTAAAATACCTGCATGCCACTAACCTGTAACATTTTACCAGTTTAAATGCCTGTAATGCGTGACTTTATGTATACCTGTACTGTTTTGAAAAGAACAAAGGAAATAATACTTTTGTAAACTGTTTAACCTTCCATTTGCAACATCTGTTTGGCTAAGCAGTTATTGAAAAATCCACATAGTTTTGTTTTCATTGAAAACTTTTAAATCAAAGCTAGACTATTATATGTATTAGGGAATTAAAGAATAATTTGCCTTTTAAATGTGAAGTTGAACATTGTGTGGAAAGAAAATGTGTGATAAAGCAAAATGTAGCAAGTGTGAAACAATTTTACCCCATAATTACTAAGGACCCCATTTGGCCCAAATAGGTGCAATTTTTGACCCTTTGGAATTAGGCAGCCGGACCTAATGCTAAGGTAAATGTAAATTGTTTTAATTAATCAAGATCTTTCTGCTTTTAAAGATATAATGTATTCCTTTGTGTTTGGAATGATATTTCCAAATAAAAATGTCAAGAACATTGGGAATTAATAAACTTTCCTTCAAAGTAAAGACTGGCTTTATCTGGCTAATTTGTAGGCAGTATGTGTCTTTAAAATAAATGGTTGGCATCGTACTCTTATTAGATGAGCGTATTTGCAGAAAGAACTATAAAGTGCCCTTATCATGAAGAAGATGAGAAGTAGACAACCACAAGTGGCCACAAGAGGGAGAAATGAGTACTTGTTACCAAAACAAAAATGCACACATTCGACTACACAGTGAAAATTTGTTAGAATAAATGGGAGCAGGGAGCAGGAATATAGATAACCCAGACAGGTTAACTATTTTTGTCTTAAAATTAGTACATTACCTTTGGATTTACATCATCATTGTTGTTGTTGTTATTGTTATTATTTTGTTAAGCTATTCTAGGAATTTGTAACACTGAACACTAAAAGTGATAAAGTTACATTGTAAAGGTAAGACCCTGGAAAAACAGAAAAAACTACTCTTCCTACCCTCCTGCTGAATTCTGTCCTCACTCTGACCCTTGGATTTCATAGTTTAGGCTGATGATGAGGTCCAAATAAGCGTAAAGGACTTATGTCTAATTTCTATATTTGCTGCTTCATACCTTCTCTTGGATAAGGAAGTATGGTAATTATTTTGTTTAAAGGATTCTCCCTTTCAGTCTATTGAATTACAATGAATAGAGATTACAAGTGTGTACACTGGGGTCACCTTTGCCTGGTTCAAATCTCATTTTGATTAGTTGCGTGAATTTGAGCAAATTACCAAGCCTCTGATTATTTATCTGTTTAACAGGAACAATAATACCACTACTTCACAGTAGTAATATTGTGAGGATTAATATATAAAAACACTGAGAAATAGTGCCAAGAACCCATAAGGCACTGGGTTTTACTATCCTAAATTTTAACCTAAATAAATATCCATGGATATTAATATCAACAAAGTTTTTCATTTTATACTGACAATGTCAAGAATTTAAACAGAACTGAATGAAGCCAGGCATGATGGCTCATACCTGTAATCCCAGCATTTTGAGAAGCCAGGGCAGGAGGATTGCTTGAGCCCATAAGTTCAAGACCAGCCTGTGCAACATAACAAGACCTAATCTCTACAAAAAATTTAAAAATTAGCTGAGAGTGGTGGCGTGCTCCTGTAGTCCCAGCTACTGGGGATGCTGGGGTGGGAGGATTGCCTGAGCCCAGGAGGTTAAGGCTGCAGTGAGCCATGATCATGCCACTGCACTTCAGCCTGGGTGACAGTGAGACCCTGACTCAAAACAAACACACAAGACTGAATGAATCTTGCTAATTTTTTTAAGTTTCCACTGACCACTCATTCCCTTCTAGCACATAGGCCTTCCCCATAGCTCCAAGCACTGTGTACAAACAAGATACAGCTGACATGCGAGCTACTCCTGACCCAGCTTCTCATTTAGCTCAGTTCCTCATGATGTTGATGTTTCCACTTGTTTGTGGTTGCTCTGGCTTCTGATATCATATCTCTTTTGGATTTGGCTGTTTGGCTCCTAGAGCGAATCCTTGACTCTCGGGTCTGTTTTGTGTCCGACTTGGCTCTGGTGTGGTCTGCCTTCTCTCAGCTTGATAACTCAGCCCATTTCTGTGGCTATAAGAAGGGGTGTCCTAGGGCCCCTTTGCCTTGGTTACCAACCCACTGCCCACTCCTAGCAGTCAGAGAACGTGCTCAGATGAGGTTAGGCTATACTTCAGCCCCAGCCACCCTAGGGAGGGAGGTGATGTAGGGAAATCAAACATGCTTGTAATCCGAAAGGTGTAGTGATGGAGAGGGAATTCTACAAACTGTGGACCACTGGATTTATCGATCCTGAGCCAAATTTTAGAAAAGTGTATTATTCACTTTAGAAGTTTGTAAGCACTTGGAAGTAAAGCAATGATCTCTAAAAGCCAGCACAGATTCATTTAGAACGAATGACAGGAAGTCTTGAAGGTACAGTTGGAAGAACATACAGCATTTGGATTTCAGCAAGACATTTGACAAAGTCTCATGACATCCTTGAGAAATATAGGCTGCAAAACAGTGCAACTAACTAGTTAAATGGTTGGTTTAAATGGTCTTTCTTGACTCATGATTATAAGTAAATGCTGATGAATGGAATTATTTCAATCAGAAGGACTCGGTAGCCACCACAGGGCTCTTTCCTTGACTTGTCTTGACTTGCAGTTTATCAGTCATTTGTATGTGATACTGATGGAACACTAAGTCTTTGACTGTTGGCTGTTGGGCACTGGGAGACACAAGGAATACTTTGACAGTTTCAAAAATATCTGTACAGGCTAAAATATAAGCCTGTATCTAATCAGATAAAATTGAATAGAAGCAACAGTATGATTTTCTATTTTTAATCCAAAAAATCAACTAAAAAAATAAGATGGTGGAGAATATAATGTAACTGCCATCTGCACGGATAAAGATTTTGGCATTTTAGTTGATTAAAAGCTTAATGTGAATAAGAAATGCAATATGCCTGCCTAAAAACTGTCTTAAGTGACATGGGACAAAGTACCTTGGAATTTGGCCAAAAATCTTTTTCTTGGTTTTGGCTTTGGGTCTCAGCTTTCAGAATGCTTACTACAATATTACTTTTATCATCTCTGAGCTTTGGCATGGTTGGTATTTATGTATTCATAAGGTTATTCATATATCTTATCTGTGAACAGTACTACTGATATGAACAAAGTATGTCACTTAGATTTGTTATTATTGTATGAATATTCACTTTCAGTTACAGGCAAGTATTCTAGATATAATCTGAGTGTAACTATTTAACTTACGTGTTGAAATTCTATCAAAGTTGGCTGGGTGTGGTGGTTCACACCTGTAATCCCACCACTTTAGGAGGTGGAAGAGGAAAGATTGCTTGAACCTAGAAATTCAAGGCTGCAGTGAGCTGTGATCACATCATTGCACTCCAGCCTAGGCAACAGAGACCTTATCTCTAAAAAGAATTAAAAAGTACACACGCAGAAGATTAGTTCAATAATTTTAGTGTTAGAAAGGCCAATTTAAGTATGATTCCAAACATAGACTATGTAAAAGACAATATTAACAAATTGAGCTACATTGAAATAAGAAATCTATGTGAAAAACATTAGAAAACTTAATTATCTATGTAAGTCATGAAAGACTTTTGCAACCTGTGTGACGTGTTTAGAGAGTGTTGTTTAAAATCATTATGAAAAAGATGGACTCCCTGATAACACAGTGTTGGCCTGAGGGGGGGGAAATGGCGCTCCATGGAGAAACAGCCTATTTGTGAGTATAAATCTGCGCAGCCATTTGGAGGGCAATTTGGCACCCAGGAGTGAGAGGCACAGTATTTCCAACAGGTATGACACAGTCTGGGTCAGAAGCCCCTGCTGGTCTGCTCTGCTGCACCGAGACAGCCAGGCTAAATGTCAGCCCTGGTGGAGTGCTGAAATGTTCAGTGTGAGCAGAACAAATGTTCAGTGTGGTCTCAGCATCCCTGTTTCTAAAACAGTGTCCTAGAAATGGCTCAAAGTCACACAAAGAATGTTATAGTGGTGCTTATGATAGCAAACAGTTAATGTTAATGTCCATTCATAGAAATTGTTTCTAGAAATGGTGATACATCCTCATCACAGTATACTCTGCAGGCAGTAGAAACAGCAAAGTCAGCCTAGGCACATAGCAAGACCATCTCTACAGAAAATCAAGAACTTAGCCAAATGTGATGGTGCATACCTGCAGTCTCAGCTACTGGGGAGGCTGAGGTGGGAGGATCATAAGCCCAGGAGGGTGAAGCTGCAGTGAGCCATGATAGTGCCACTGCACTCCAGTTTGGGTAACAGAGTGAGACCCTGACACACACACACACACACACACACTCTATCGAAGGGTAAATGTATAGTAATTATTGGATGAATAAAATGCTATAATAATTGCTGATTATGAAACATTTTATTTTATGTTCAAAATCAATTAAGAACAATTACTAAAGGGAGCAATGAAAAGAGGAGAGTTAATGAGTACAAAAATACAGTTAATTAGTTTTTTTTATTTTTTTGTTTTTGAGTTGAAGTCTCACTTTGTCACCCAGGCTGGAGTGCAGTGGTATGCTCACGGCCACCGCAGCCTTGACCTGTTGGGCTTCAGTGATCCTTCTGCCTCAGCCTTCCAAGTAGCTGGAACTATAGGTGTGTGCCACCATGCCCAGCTAATTTTTTGATTTATTGTAGAGATGAGGTCTCACCAAGTTGTCCGGGCTGATCTTGAACTCCTGGACTCCAGCAATCCTCTTGCCTCTGCCTCTCAAAGCACTGGGATTATAGGCGTGAGCCACCACTCCTGGCTTGACTAACTAGAAGAAATAAGTTCCAGTGCCTCAACAGGACAGTAGGGTGACTATAGTTATCAATAATTTATTGCTTATTTCAAAATAACTAGAAGAGAAGATTTGGAATGTTCTCAACACAATGAAATGATAAATGTTTGAGAAGATGGTTATACCAGTTACCCTGATTTGGTCATTACACATTGTATCATGTATCAAAATATCACATGTACCCTCATTCATATGTACAGTTATTTGGTATCAATAAATATGTAGTGAAAGGCAAAAAGAAACATTTTTTAAAAAACTTTCAAACAGGGAAGTAGGTTGACAGTTACTACAAATAAAAAGGGAGAATGCATTAGCAAGATAACTTAGGAAGAATGTATTCTTTCAGTATATTCTTTCTGAGCCAATGTTTATACAAATTTAAATAATATAAGAAAGGATAAGTAGAGGTTACATCATGTCATAACTTTGGTCTTAGTAGACATGTTTGGTGTATCTAGAATTTATCATTTTAAAACCTGGATTTATGGGCAAAGGGAGGGAGGGGGAATAAGGGGCACACAACCACCCATTGGGTACCATGTCCACTACTGGGGGAGAGAGGGCTTACTAGAAACCCAAACTTCACCTGCACAAAATTTACTTATGTAGGAAATCCTCACATGTACCCAACAACTCTAAAATTTTTAAAAATTATGTATATATTTTTTGTTTTAAAAATAAAAACCTGGATTTAATTTTTTTTGTTGTTTTTTGAATTGGAGTCTCATTCTGTCACCCTTGCTGGAGTGCAGGGCACGCTCACAGCCACTGCAGCCTTGACCTGCAGGGCTCAGGTGTTCCTTGTGTTCCTTCTGCCTCAGCCTTCCAAGAACCACAGACTGGTCTCGGATCCCTGGGCTTAGGCAATCTTTTAGCCTCAGCCTCCCAAAGTGCTGGGATTACAGCTGTGAGCCACCATGCCTGGCGATTTAATTCGTATTTAATTCCATTTAGGACATGGGTCATACTCCCTCACTCACCTCAGCTGAACTCTGGCTCTTTTTAGTGACTGTAGGAGAGTCTAACAGCTGACAGCACTGGGAAATTCTCGTTCTTATACAAAATGTTAAACTTAAGAATTTTAGCACTAACATTTTAAATAATAAGATTAAAATGTTGGGATAATATTTTAGGTTTATTTGTGTATCCTAGAAGTATATTCTTTAATATTGATGTCTATCATCAACCTTTGCTTCAGCTGAAGAGTGGTTTTAATTTTTTGACCCTTTGGCATTTGGCTGAACCGTGTATCCAGTGCACCTCTAGTGGAAGCATAATGGGGTATGAAAATATGGGGAAAGGCAAAATTAATTCCAGCTGGTAGCATTCATGATGTTGGAGTGAGGATCAGGCATTTGAGATGCACAGTGAAATATGAGGGGGCTCTAACAGGCAGAGATTGAGTGACAGAGAAGGACATCATAGGCCAAAGAGTTTGCTGGACCCCTTCTAAAAAATTGTGTGCACCCAGCCATGGTGTGTATCTTCTCTGATTCCTCCCTCCCACTGCTTTAACTAACACCAAGCTCCCATCATGAAATTCTTACCTTTTAGTTTCAATTTTATCTCTTCAGTTTAGGTTTTCTCAGCTTTCCTATAAAATACACTTTTTTCACCCCCCCGCCCAAAAGTTTCTGTATACCAAAGAAACTATTTCCTAAAAGAACTCTTCAATAATAAGAAAATTGCTGCTAGTATTAATTTGCATAGGATGATTCAGTGTGACACGATTTATGAGTAACACTGGCTAAAAGTTTAAAGATCACACCAATTAGGGCTTGTAATACATTAAGTAGAGTTAGTAGAGTTGGGAGTGTCCTTTTATCAACCACTTTCACTCTAACCAAACCCTGAAAACTAACAGGAACCATACGCTGCCCTGTATTCAGATGTTTTACCTAAAGGTCTCAGATGTGTTCTCTTTAGTGTGAATTTCACTCATTTTCCATTACTATAAGTGGGATTAAATACAGGGGGCTGGGAGTGCCTACCACTTCTATTTCAGAGCATCATAGTTGATTAGGCACTGCCGTAGTCAGCTTTTGCTAGGGAAGTCTGTAGCAACAAACAAGCCTCCACCTCAGTCTGCTCCTTGCTCACGTTACATGATGCCAGCTCCTGTGTGTGCCTGAGGCTCTGACCCATGTAACTCCTTACTCTATGACCAGGCAGAAGGGCCAGCCTTTGTTTAGAACATGCCTTCCTCTTGGTGGAGGGAAAGAGCAAGCTCACTAGTGGAAAACGGCGATGACTCTTAAAGCTGCCACTCAGAATCGTCTTATTGTCACCTCCACTCAAGTTTCATTGGCCAAAGTAAGATCCCCGTTTCTAAACGTTGTGATTACAGTATGACACTGTCTGAAGAAAAAAGGAAAAACCCATCACTAGATCATAGCCAAGCCTGAAAATGTCCACAGGGCAGCACTGCCAGGCACACAGCAGTGGGTAGAGCTGTCTATTTCTCCAGAGGAGCGCAAATATTTGGGAACAGTATGTCAATCGACCACAGGCATTGAGTAGATTTTCCTTTTCACTTATTTATATAAATATAATGTTTGGGTTTTTTTTCTCTCTCCCTCTCTAAGAATTGTGTTTTCTGACTATAAATTACGGTAATGACTATAAAGTATGGTCTTTTATTTATTTGTTTGTTTTTGAGTTGGAGTCTCACTCTGTTGCCCAGACTGGAGTGCAGTGGCACGATCATGGCTCACCGCAGCCTTGATCCTTCTGCTTCAGCCTCCCAAGTAGCTGGGACTACAGGAGCGTCACCACACCTGGCTAATTTTTTTAAATTTTTTGTTGCAATAAGGTCTTGGTAAGCTACCCAGGGTGGTCTTGAATACCTGGGCTCAAGCAATTCTCTAGCCTTGGCCTCCCAAAATGCTGGGATTACAGGTGTGAGTCACTGTGCCTGGCTACATATGGTCTTTTTAAAAGAGAGCTCTGGACTGGGCGCAGTGCCTCAAGACTGTAATCCCAGCACTTTGGGAGGTAGAGGTGAGAGCATTGCCTGAACTCAGGGGTTCGAGACTAGCCTGGGCAACTTGGTGAGACTTCATCTCTACAATAAATACACAATTAGCCAGGCGTGGTAGCGGGCACCTGTAGTTCTGGCTGCCTGGAAGGCTGAGGCATAAGGATCACCTAAACCCAGCAAGTCGACAGTGGAGTGGCCATGAGTGAGTGAGAGAAAGAGAGAGAGAGAGAGAGAGAGAGAGAGAGAGAGAGAGAGAGAGAGAGAGCTCTGTCTCATTTCAAGAGGAGTTTCACAGAATCTTATTCTTCTGTGTAGTTATCCGTCTTGTAGTTGGTGTCTATTTCTGAACCAGGTCACCAGTAAACCCTCTGGTTCTGTGTTCCAAAATGAGAGGAGAAAAGGGAGGGAAGAATCCGGCATTTATCTATTTACAAATTATTGAACACCTATTGTGTGTCTAGCAGTATCACTGATGTTAGGGATGGAGGAGTAAACAAAGCGAAGTCCTCCTTGAGCTTACACTAAGTAAACAAGCAATATATATTTGGAAACTTTGTGACTATAATATTATAACATTTGTCTGAAGAAAGGGAGAAAAAATCCATCATCAAACTGCATTGTTTTAGAAAAAGGCACTAAAGGAAGATGCATCCATTTGTTAGGGAAAACTTTAAATGAATAACTAAAAAATAAATACTTTTTTATTTCTTGAGTTGGAGTCTCACTCTGTCACCCAGGCTAGGATGCAGTGCCACACTTAAGGCCAACCCAGCGTCGACCTGCTGGACTCCGAAGATCCTTCTGCCTCAGCCTTCCAAGTAGCCAGAACTACAGGCTAATCTTCTAGTTATTGTAGGGATGAGGTCTCACCAGGTTGCCCAGGCAGGTCTCGAACCCACCGGCTCAGGCAATCCACTTGCCTCGGCCTCCCAAAGTGCTGGGATTACAGGCTGGGCCACTGAGCCTGGCCAATAAAATACTTTTAAAGTTTGCCTGCAACCCCTTATTGGAAGGTCAGAGAGGAAAAGTGCCATAGATTAAATCAGCCAGACACTGAATTAAAAGGCCTCCCTGACCAAAGAGCAAAGCACAAGAAGTCATATCGCAGATAAAATAAACCACATCTCCATGACTTTGGTTTTCTTCTTTGCTTGTTCAGGAGCACCATTTTGTTAGTTTTCTCAAGAGTGATATCCCGGAGGTATAGCAAGGATTCACAAGAGGCTTGCTAATAAACCAGTATAAGTTAGGATACTATATACATAGCATATATAGAACTGTCAAAGGAATCCAAATATTCATCTCATTCATGCCAATTCCCCAGGCTGTGTTAGAGAATTTTTTTCATATACCTTGGACATGATCATTTCACTTAAAATAATTAAAGATTACTTTACTTTAAAGAGTTTGCTGAGATTACTAGTCAGGATGGCTATTATTAAAAAGTAAAAACAAAAAAACATGTTAGCAAGGTTGTGGAGAAAAGGGAATGCTCATACATTGTTGGTGGGAATGTAAGCTAGTTTAAACCCTGCAGAAAGCAGTTTGGAGATTCCTCAAATAACTAAAAATAGATTTACCACTCAACCCAGCAATCTCACCACTGGGTATATATCCAAAGGAGCATAAATCACTCTACCAAAAAGACATTTGCACTCATATGTTTATTGCCATGATATCCACAATGGCAAAAACATGGGTGCCCAAACTTGGTGCCCACCAATGATGAACTGAATAAAGAAAATGTGGTGCATATACACCATGAAATACTACACAGTCATAAAAAAAGGAATAAAATCATGGCTTTGCAGCAATATGGATACAGTTGGAGACCACCACTCTAAGCGGTTTATCACAGAAAACAATACCACATGTTCTCACTTGTAAGTAGGAGCTAAACGCTGGGTACATGTGGGCATAAGGATGGAAACAACAAACACTGGGGGCTCCCAAAGAGGAGAGGGAGAGAGGGAGGCAAGAGTGAAAAACCACCCACTAAGTGCCACACCCATCTGAGTGATAGGCACAATAGAAACCCAAACCTCACCATCACGACTAATACCTATGTAACACATCTAAACATGTACCCCTTGAATCTAAAATAAAATAATTTTAAAAAATGAAACTTTAATTCCAAAAAAAATTTGGTGAGATTTATGAGATACATGGGTCTGATTAGCAGTGGAAAGCATGTCAGAATTAGAATCAGGATACCTGTGCCTAATTTCTGGATCTCCAATTACTGGTTGTGTGACCTTGTGCAAATAACTTAACTTGTCTGAGTCTTAGGTTTTCTAATCTGTAGAAATGGAGGATTATATTATTATATTATATTACTTTATCTATAGAAATGGAGGATTATATTAGTTTATTATTTGTAGAGTTATTTTGAGGATTGAATAAAGTCTAATAAATGAAGTGTTGGCACAGGGCTTGGTATGTATTATGCATTAAGTATAAAATTTAGTTGAACCTGAATTCTGTAGGAAATTGCTCTCAGAAAGCTGCTATCTCCAAGAATATATGAGAAATTGATTCACACAAAGATGCAACAGTCACAAGATTGAACGTTGACTCTCTTCTAGGAGTATTTGCAATTTAGAAGGAACTTTTTTCCTGAACAATCCAAATCATCAGCGATCTTCATTTTTGAAATTAGTGGGTGCCAGTTGCATTAAATTCCAAGGTGTTTACTTAACCTATGGTACTACCTGCTCTGAGGGGAAGAAGAAGATGCCAGGAGAGGTTTAACCATTAGTCGTCTGTCATACTGGGTGTAGCTGGAATGCACTTCAAGGGCACTTCAGTCCACTTCCTTGGCAGCATTTTTGAAAGGTGTTATCAAAGCTGAGCATCACTCCAGGGATGGTCTAGTCCTGAAGAGCAGGCCAGGAAAATTCCCAGTGAGTGACGAAATGAAGGACTGGAAGGATATCGCTGTTCCCTCTGCTTAGAGCCGGGCACAAGAGGCAGGCATTACTTACATAGGCCACGGTCAAACAGTCCTTTGAGGTAGTCCCATGCTCTTCGTCTTCCCCTCCAGACTACCCATCTGCCCCAGTACCCTCTTTGGGTAGCCGTTTCTGTTTTTTCTCCCACTCTCATCAGCCCATCCCCCCCGCCTGGTGTACAGCTTGAAACTGGAATGGGAAGATGGAATGGGGCAGAAACTGCTGGGGAAAATGAGAGCAATCACTGAGACATCCCTGGCTGCATACCTAAGGAAACCACTAGGGTCACCACACCCTTGAGGTGACATCCGCATGACTTATACTCCTCTTGGGGCTGAGCTTTTATTTGTTTACTTTTCTATCAGTCTTACATGATCAGTTTAAAGGGCTCGATGTCATGTTCTCGCATTAGCAATCCAGGGTGCAAGGCAAGCCCTGCCGTCTTCTGCCTCTTTACAAAAGGTTAAGTAAAAAGGAAATCTATACCAAAGAGCCTGTGGGTACGATTTGTAGATCTGGGTACTTCTACGAGTAGAGACCATTGTCTCAGGCTGGGATAAAACTAGGTATTCGCAGCCCCTTCCAATATCCTGCCCATTGTAAAGCCCAGGGCGTGCGTCGAGCCGCGCCCTCCTCGCTCGAACTACAACTCCCAGGATGCCCCGCGAGCGGGGCGTGCGCACGCGCGTCTGAGGCAGAGGAGGAACCAGCCGCACCGACAGCGCGGTCGAGTAGGGGTGCAGCCGGCGGCTGGCTCAGGCAACTCCCTGGGAGGCCGACGCAGGCAGACGGGCGGGTGCTGGGAACCGAGTGTCGGCTTGCGACCGGCCGTTCCCGCGGGTTTGTGAAGAGGTCGGCGGCCCCAGCGGGCGCCAGTCAGGTAAGCGCAGCCCGGTGCTTTCCAGGAAGTGTGTCTGCGGGCGCGGCAGGGAGTCGCACACCGGCCATGGTGGCTGGAGAGCGAGGGAGGTTGCTGCCTTCCAGCCGCGCAGCTCCGGTCTCCTTCCCCAGGGCCCTTCTCGGGGAGCAGGGCGACGCTGGGGGCTGCTTCTGGGCGAACCGGCCCGGGTGGGGGCCGTGGGACGCACTGGGCGTCGCCTGCCGATCCAGGCGCGCGAACTCGGAGTTGCTGATGAATCATTCGCGGGCCCAGTCTCCCCGGGTTCGGGACCGGCCCCTTCCCCTCCCGGGAGCCGGCGCCCGCCGCGGCCGTGCGAGCGCCCTCCACCCCACCCAGGCAGAGCTCGGGGGACGATCCTCTCAAAAGGGTTTTCTCACCCAGACTCCTTCAAAGGCTCTGCTTGTTGAAAGTTGGGGGGCGGAGGGGACCTAGGACACACCCTTTTTGTGATTGAAATCTGGCTGATCTTGCATTCGCCGTTTTGATCTGCTCTTAGAATTAAATTCCTGGCTCCCAGGCAGCACAGCTGGATCCGGCTGTGAAGTTTGTGTGTGGGTTTGTTTTGAGGACGTGACTGGGTCGTTATATTTTTGCTTACAGAGTTTGGTGTGTTTCCTCCGCAAGCCTACATTCTGATTACAAACAGAAATGGGAAACAGCCGCAGTTTCTTTTTAATGTTTAGTTAAGAGTCGCATTTCCAACTTGCCCTTGGCTTCTCTTAAAACCAAAAGTTATCTGTAATGAACACTGCAGTAAAATTTATCCCAGGAGGTCAGACTTCAACAGGAAATAAGCCTGTGGAGATTTAAGTTAGTTATGTGCAGTCTCTCTTGGTTTGTAACATTTTTATGCAGCTCGTGTCTCTTTTTCTGAGACTCCTCCGGATTAGTTTTTTGGCAGATTAAATTTATTAATTAATTGGCCTGTCAAAAATATGTTAGGTTTAGAAAAATAGCTTTGTCCAGGCTCATTTACTCTCGCTAGTTTCTTCCTTAGTTACCTTTTTGCCCTACCACTTTTTCAAGAGCCAGCAATCATAATAGTATCCCCTTTCCTACCCATTTCTACTAAGCGAACAAGGTTATTAAAATGTGAGTTTCGATATAATCGAGATCTCCGAGCTTTCTTGCATTTGCACCTCTGAGAATTTCTAACTTGCTCATCTTCAAACTAAGGTTGTTGGACCAGATGACTCCAAGATTTTTTCAGCCCTTAATATTTCAGACCTAAATATTTCTGATTTTTCAATATTCTTTTTTTTTTTTTAACTTACGTTCGGAAAACACTGGCCACATAAATTATTCCAAGCCCTGTGCTAGGCGTGAAGGAACAAATATGAGTTCTTGAGAATGTTATTGACCTACTGCTCAATTTTCTTTAATCACATATTTTTATGAGTAATGCCTAAGTTTTGTGGTATACCTGTTATGCCAAATTACATTTATTTAATAACTTCATCTGAAGTTAAATATGTAAAGGTCGCATCCCATTCAAAGATTTTTCAATCTTTACTGGCTCATTTCAGTAAAACACAAGTTTGCTGCAACAGAAAGCACCTGAGTGTATGTAGGACAGTGCTTTTCCAACTTTAACATGCATAAACCACTCAAGATATTGTAGGTTTGAAGTGGGGGGCCTAAAATCTGTAAGTCTGATAGGTAATGCTGTCAGAGACCACATTTTGAATATCAAGAATGAGGAGGTAATTGTAAAGATATTTAAGATGTTTATAATGACAATTTAAATACTGTACTGATACCTGTGATATTAGATACATATCAATTGCTTTTCCAGCTCTCAGTTAAAAAAAATACTGTAATCTTATACGCTCTAACAAAAACATCTGCCTTCATGACAAGTTTTTCTCCCCTTTTACTCTTTGATGCACCCTCTCAGCTTTTTTTCTCTCTTCCTCTTCCACTCTTATTTGTTTTTATTCACATTAATTCAGTAATTCACTAATTCAACAAGTATGTGTTTTGCTCCATTCTGTACACTGTCTTAGGCTTCTGGTGAATATGTATAAGACATGGTTCCTGTGTAGGAGCTTACTCCCTTGGAGATTAGGCATATGTACTTGTTTATAGTTCACAGCACTTGTGAGAGCCATCTGCAGGAATAAAAACATGTGGTAGGTGTTCAGAGGGAGACATCTTTCCAAGTTGTAGGGGCAGAGAACAAATGAAGTCTAATTTTTTTCCACTCACGGATCATCTCTGCCCCCCCAGACTGTGCTTTCTATACTATTTGAGTGTATGTGACATATCTGCATAGAATACAGTACTTGTGAATTTATTTTATTTGGAACCCGAGATGAGCTGAGTATGTGAAAATCAGTAAGAACTAGCTGTGATAGCATGCGCCT
This sequence comes from Tarsius wallacei, assembly GCA_963574415.1. NCBI lineage: Eukaryota > Metazoa > Chordata > Mammalia > Primates > Tarsiidae > Tarsius > Tarsius wallacei. The sequence continues at coordinate 18,368 of CAUYQG010171111.1, read as the reverse complement.
GTAGTCCTAGCTGCTCTGGAGGCCGACCAATGCTGAAGGATTACTTGAGCCCAGGAGTTCGAGGCCAGTCTAGGCAACAAAGTGAGACCCTGTCCTGAAAACAAAATTAGAAAAGAAAATCAGTTAGATCTGGGCAATATCATGGGAGGGTAAGAGGCTGTGGTGATAAAAATATACTTGGATAGAGACCAACAGAGGGAGGGGAAAAGATAAAGAGGACAGAAACCAGACGAGGAGCTAGTAAAATAGTAGGGGGAAAAAAGGCCTTGGTAGATATTCTGGTATCAGTCTGATGTACAATGATGATATTTAGGCTGTGTTACAGCTGGCAAACTAGTCTCTTTGCTTTTCTGTTGCTCTTATATTTAAATATGGGTGGACTCTCTGTTTTTGTGTGTGTGTTTGTTTTTGTTTTGAGTTGGAGTCTCACTCTGTCGCCCAGGCTGGAGTGCAGTGGCACACTCAGGGCCACTCCAGTGTCGGGCTCTGGTTATCCTTCCTGCCTCAGCCTTCCAAGTAGCCGGAACTACAGGTGCGCACTATCACGCCAAGCTTAATTTTTTGATTTTTTGTAGAGGCGAGATCTTGCCAAGTTGCCCAGACTGGTCTTGAACCCGCAGGCTCAGGCAATCCACTTGCCTTCGCCTCCCAAAGTGCTGGGATTACAGGCTGAGCCACTGAGCCCAGCCACGTGGACTCTCTTGATTAGAATAGGTGAGGAGGTATTATTCTCTAGGCTTTATTAGTGGCTAAAGCACTATCATCCTCTGGTCATTGACCTTCCTTGCTGATGCATGTTTTACATACAGTTTTATGTCAGATCTTTTAAAATCACAAAGGTAAAATCATATTGACAGAAAAATGGTATAAAAAATAAGAAATTCTACTGGACCTATAACTGGTGCATTAAGTGCACATTACAATTGTAAAGATTCTACCAGGCGTGGTGGCTCACACTTGCACTTTGGGAGGCTGAGGTTAGAGGATTGCCTGAGTCCAGAGGTTTGAGACCAGCCTGGGCAACCTGGTGAGACCTCGTCTCTACAATAAATAAAAAAATGAGCCAGGCATGGTAGCGCACACCTGTGGTTCCAGCTACAAGAAAGACTTGAGGCAGAAGGTTTGCCTGAGTCCAGCAGGTCGGGACTGGTGGCCATGAGTATGCCACTGAACTCCAGCCTGGACGACAGAGTGAGACTCCTACTCAAAAAATAAATAAATAAAATTGTAAAGACTCAAATTTGATTTACTATTTATGAAAAATATATGAGCATACATTCTTATATGTGTCTATAATTCATTAGATTATTTACAGAATGAAGGAATAGAGGTGTGAATAATCCAAAGTGATAAATGATTAAAAATGCATTTGTGGTGTCCAGGAATTTTATTTAAAACAAAATTATTAGCCTATATATTGAAATAGTGCTACTTTGCAATTTTTTGTGATGTGTAATTAACATTCAACAAAATGCACATTTCCTAAGTGTCTAGTTTAAGAAGATCTGACAATTTTATACACCGTAACTTCTACCAAAACAAGATAGGAAACATTTTTTTAAATCACCCTAGAAAGTTTCCTCATACCTCTTTCCTGCCATTTTACTTACTTCTCCTCCTCCAAAGGCAACCATTTTCTGACTCCATAGACTTCTGACACCACAGATTTGTTTTGCCTGGTCTTGGACTTCACATAAGTGGAATCATATAGTATGTGCTTTTTTGTGCCTGGCTTCTTTCATGTAACTGTTTTTGAGATTCATCTGTGTTGTTGCAAGTATTAGTGGTTTGGCCTTTTAAATGAGTTTCTTGATAAATACCTAGAAGTGGAATTACTGAGTCACAGGGAGCATGTATGTTTAACTTCATTAAAAAACTACCAAACTGTTCTCCAAAGAGGTTTATTCATGTGAGTTTCAGTTGTTCCATAGTTTTAGTGTTACCAATTTTTAGTGTCGTTAACTTTTTAAACTTTAGTCACACAAAAGTTTGACTTACCTTATTATTATTTCATTTTGCATTTTCCTGATGATTAAGAATGTTAAGTACTTTACCATATACTAAAGATATCTTTTGTTACGTTCATATCTTTTGCCTAGTCCTCATTGGGTCATATTTTTATTTTAGGAGCTCTTTATGTATTCTGGATACAAGTCTTTGGTCAGATGTCAGACGCCACGTGGTGGCAGTATATATATATATATATTTTTTGAGTTGGAGTCTCACTCTGTCGCCCTGGCTGGGGTGCAGTGGCACACTCACTGCCACCCTAGCATCGACCTGCTGGGCTCCGGCAATCCTTCTGCCTCAGCTTTCCAAGTAGCCGGAACTACAGGTGTGCGCTACCACACCCAGCTAAATTTTGATTTATTGTAGAGAAGAGATCTCCCTAAGTTGCCCAGGCTAGTCTCGAACCCGCGGGCTCTGGCAATTCACTCGCCTCAGCCTCCCAAATTGCTGGGATTAAAGGTGAGCCACCGAGCCCAGCCGGCAGTATATTTTTTTTAACCCATTTGGTCACTTGTCTGTTTAAAAAATGATGATGGGATTAGCAGAAATTTTTAGTTTTATAAGTCAATTTTATCAATTTTTTGCATTATAGTTAATGTTTTTTTGTGTTCTGATCAAGAAATTTTTACCTATGTCCAGGGTTGGAAAGATACTCTGTTTTCTAGAGGCTTTATTATTCTAGGTTTTTCACTTGGGTCTGTGATTCATCTCAAATTATTGTGTTATGATGTACGATAGGGGTTTAGTAGGGGTTTAGGTTCATTCCCCCCGTCCCCCCCCCCCCATACAGATATCTAGCTGCCCCAGCAATGTAGGTTCTTAAAAACTTTCCTTTCTCCATTAGATTGACTTGACATCTTAGTTGATAAATCAGCTGAGGTTTTTTGTATTTTAATTGTGCTTATACTGTCAGTTTCTTAAGAATAGACTCTTTTTGTGTGTGTTTTTTTGTTTTTTGAGTTGTATACTCACTGTCACCCAGACTGGAGTGCAGTGGCACGCTCACAGCCACTGCAGCCTCGACCTGCCAGCTTCAGGCAATCCTTCTGCCTTAGCCTTCCAAGTAGCTGGAACTACAGGTTCAGCCACTATACTGGGTTAAGTTTTTGATTTATTGTACAGTTGAGGTCTCCCAAGTTGCCCAGGCTGGTCTCGAACACCTGGGCTCAGGCAATCCTCTCACCTCCCCTTCCCAAAGTGTTGGGATTACAGACATGAGCCACCATGCCCAGCAGATCTTTAAAAAAAAAAAAAAGAATTTTATGTACCTTTTCCAGATTGGGATCCAGGACTAGTTACCATATATTTCTTGATAGAAGAATGTTAATTATGAATTTGAATTTTAAATGGATTTTCTATGGTAGAGTTAATGGAGACAACTTTATTTTAGCAGCAATTGCACCTTGCCTATAAAACAGGCAAATGCTGGAGAGAAGGAAGGAGATTCAAGCCAGAGAGATTGCCTGGGAGTCTAATAGAACAAGCTATAGGGAGCTTAATAGTTTGTTTATTCGTTTGGTGAAAATAGATGTAGACATATATAACCCGTGTGTTTTAGTTTCTGTCTTTCTACTCCACTGTCCATTCCAATACTTGGTGACACACAATTCCTGAATTTGCCTTGGAACACTTTTTAAGGAGACAGGTTGATTTTTTTTTTTCCCCTAGGTTTTCTTTAATAACACAATAAATGTTAACATTATTTTTAAAAGACTGTCAACCCAACTTCATTACCCTAATGAAGCTATATTCATTTTTCCTCATTTCTTTCCAGGACTTATTCATCCACAAATGTATTTTTTATATGATTGTAGTTATAGTGTACATGGTTTTTTTTGTTCAGAGATTGGGTTGTAACTGGTGATGCCGCCTTCTTTATGTGGAAGACACTTGTTAGTAAAGACAAGCAAGACTAGAGATGGAGAAAAGATGACTGGAGCTTACCAGTGAGGAATCTCAAATCCTAAAGAAGCAGAAAAAGGCTGAGATTTTCAAAGACAAGGTTACCTTTCTATGGAAATGTAGGACAACTTTGGTTTCCTTGTTCATATCCTTTCTCCTCCCTCTCTCTGTCCCTCTCCCTCTCTAAGATATAATAACCTTATTGAAAAATAATTTGTATACCATACAACTCACCCAACTCAGCCCATTAAACCATGGGCTCATCACAGGGTTGTGTAACTGTCACCACCATTTTAGAACATTTCTTCACACCAAGAAGAAACCCCTTACCATTTTACCGTTAGCAGTCACTACTTACTTCCTTCCAAATTCCCTGCTTGCGCCCCCCTCACCCAAGTCCTAGGCAACCATTCATCTACGGTCTCTATGGGTTTGTCAATTCTGGACAAATCATATAAACGGAATCATATAACATGTGGTCTTTTGTGATTGGCTTCTTTCACCCTTGTACTACTCTTAACAGTTCATTTTGAGAATTACTGAAATACAGTCACGGTTCCTCTTCAGTTGTGCATCGTTTTTGACCTGTAAAGATATACATTCCCTACGGTATATATGTTCAACACTACACCCACGCACTAAGGAAGGAACACAAACACACTAAGACAAACTTACAAAGTAAGGTAACTGATACACAGTGATAACCCTCTACAAATAAACAGTTTCCTATCAGGGCATATCTAAGCACAAACATCACTGTAAGTACATGCAAGTGAACACAATTCCTGAAGTGTGTGTGAGGAAATGGATGAAATATGGTGAGCTGGGAGAAAATGAGGGCTAAATGGACAAGAGTGAATAAGTGTCTGATGGCAAGTTGAATTTATTGAAAGTATACTCTTCCGAAGTTTAAAAACACTTTCTGGAGCGTTCAGTTAAGTTTTTTAAGCCAGTAGCAATTATCTGATGTGTATATATTATTTGTTATTTATATAGACTTATAGGTAAGATTGTTATAGTTCCTTAACTATAGCATAGCAATTCCTTTGAGCAGGATATTATTAATAATTATACTGTAGGGGATTTCCATTTAGAAAATCATAACCAAGAAAATATCTTGGTTCCCTGGGTGTGGTGTTCTAACTTTCATGAAGAGTTAAGGAATATTCCCTTGATACGCATATCCGAAAAGGGAGAGGAGGCCCCTCAAATGTGTGTATTATAAGTCTGGCTTACATTCAGGCAGCCTTACCCTGGGGCAAGTGTGGCAAGATTGGATATAGCCCCAAGATTTATTTTCCTTCCTGGTGGCTTGTTATTAAGTTAGTATTCTTAAATGGTTCCCTTTTGTTTGTTTGTTTTCTTCTTCAGTATGCCCACTGGAGTGCTAGACCTGCTGAGAAGGGAGGGGGGCCTAATTGGATTGGGAAGTAGCAGTAATTTTTCTGTTGTTGTCTTTAACAGCTGTGGTTTTTTGGAGAAAAGTCATAGATCCTTAGAAATAGGCCCTTCTATTAGTCAGTGGCACCCTCTACACCTGCCTTTCCTATGCCACTTTTCTGCCCTTGTTTTGATTCCTTGTCAATGAATTCTCTCGTCCTACTCTCCTTAGACGTCCCTATTGATACAGTTGCCTGTGCCAGAGAGCAACTCTTGTCACTGCATTCAGTCCCTTAGCCTGCCTCAGGAGAAACCATGTTCTCTTTTCTTCCTTTATTTTCCCACTGCCGGAACCCTATCTCTCCCTGTATCTCCTTTCAGTAGTACACCAGGGAAGCCTCTGCAGAAATGTTCTTTGAACTGGTCCTTGAAAGGTGTGAAAGGACTTGAACATGACAAAGGGTGCAAAGACCAGTTCTGGTGTAATGAACAGTGTGATGTGAGGACTGGAGCCAAGGCGCTTGGAGACATACTTCAGTACTTACTGCTTTGGCTGTGACATGGTGTGTGAACAGCACTCCTTTCACTTTACTTCTTTCCTCGGCTTTCCTTCCCAGCCTCCTCTTACGCTTTGTTCTCCTTGCTTAGTGTATTCTTCTCCTCCCCCCTCTAGCTAGCTAAATCTATCCTTCCCTGACCACCCACAGTGACAGCTGAACTTCTGTGGCACTAATAGCCAGTTCTTTTGCCAGTTAATTGTATATTATCTTGATTTTTTAAAAAAATAGCTTTATGTGCATGTCCCATTTTCTCAAATAGAGTGCATTCTTGAGTCTCAGGGAGCATAAACCCACCAAGGTAGCCTGCTAGCAGCATGACAGCAGAGTTGGGAGTTGTGGTGTGTTACTATTGTAAGGCTCCCTGCAGTGTAAAAGGACCCAGAACAGACACTTAGAAAGCCCCTGTGTTTCCTCTGTCTGTAGCTTGCATAGGCTTTCTTTGGTACCTTACTGTGCCTCTGCTCCATTCTAGGACATTCATTTCTTCTTTCTTTTTTAAATCGGGGTCTCATTCTGTTTTCCAGGGTGGAATACAAGGCTCAAGGAATCCTCCCCTGCCTCAGCCTCCCAAGTAGTTGGGATTACACCAAGCTCAGCTAGTTCTTTGTTGTTGTTATTTTGTTTTGTTTTGTTTTCTTTTGTAGGGACAGGTCTTGCTACATTGCCTAGGCTGGTCTCAAATTCCTGGGCTCAATCAGTTCTCCCGCCTCGGCCTCCCACAGAGTGCTGGGATCACTGGTGTGAACCTCTGTGCTGGCCTTAATTTGTCTTGGATACTGAGTTTATGTCCTTTTAAATCATATGCCCAAGGCAAGTGCCTCTGTCCCTCCCACTAGCCCCAACCCTGCTCCATTCTTTTCCCTAGGAACTGGCTTTATCTGCTTTCCCCCAGCCTCAGCATATATGTGACTGGCTTGCTGGGGTGCTGCCTCCGCACTTGGTGATATACGTTCTGTCTTAAGGTAGGTTTTGTCTCTAGCTTTTGGATTGGAAATGTCTTGCTCAGGTTAAGGGTGGTGACCCTTGTACCAAACAGCTGTGAGAGAGAAGGGACACGGTTATATGGTTGCTTTGGCTGTGTACTTCACAGGGACTGGAGTAAGGGTAGTCCCACACGAGAGATTTGGGGTTGGTCATTTCAAAACATGCTTACTTTGGTACCAGAGGTCAGAGGGAAGTGCCCATGCTTACCTTTTTTGTATGTATGCTGCATCTGCCAGATTAACAGCTTAAAAAGTCGGTAGGTGTATCTCTGATTCCTTGTCTGTTTATTATTAATTCTAATGATCTGACCCTTTGATCATTAGAATTAATTTTTAGATATAACTGGCTATTCAGAACAATAATCTTAACATTTGAAATAGGTTACTAAAATTTGTTCTATCATCATTTGGAAATTTTCTAAATTTATAGCAAATTAACTATTTTTTTTCCTCCCAGGCTGATCTTGATCCCCTAAGCTCAGGAAATCCTCACAAATCAACTATTTTTAAAATATTACTTTTAAAAATTTATTTCCCAGTTCAGATAGGAGAGTAATGATAATCAAAGAATAATCATACAATACAATTTTACTAATTCTGCTTCCAGCTCAATTAGGTTATGATAAAACCAGGTATCCCCGTCATTGCTCTTAAAGCTTACTGAGCCCTCCTATTATTTTATTGTACATTAATTTAGTATCTACCTTGTTGCAAGTACTATGTTAGTGGCTGATAAAGTAAAAATAGGTCCCAGCCTTCAAAAAGTACTCACGGTGGTAAAGATAGATATTTACACAACTGATTGTAATATGGTGAGACAGTATTGATAGAAGTATAGATAGAGTGGTGACTTACACCTCTGTTCTATGGTTTGTTTGGTTTTTTTTTTTTTTTTGAATTGGAGTCTCACTCTGTCACCCAGGCTGGAGTGCAGTGGCACGCTCACGGCCACCACAGCCTCAACCTGCTGGCCTCAGGCAATCCTTCTGCCTCAACCTTCCAAGGAGCTGGAACTACAGGTGAGCGCCACCACACCCGGCTCATTTTTTGACTTATTGTAGAGATGGGGGCTTGCCAAGTTGCCCAGACTGGTCTTGAACCCTTGGGCTCAGGCAATGCTCTCTCCTCTGCCTCCCAAAGCTTTGAGATTACAGGCGTCAGCCACCACGCCCGGCCTCTGTTCTATTGTTTTCTTTGTGTATGTCCATCTTTCACTGTTCTGTGTTCTCTTTAGTTGCCTTCTCTCTCACCCATGTCTGCAATTAATTGCCTGTATTATGTGGATCAGAGTATAATGATCTCCCATTTACTTGATGTGAACTAATGAAGTGCTCCTTAAAAATGAAGATAATATTTAATATTGAAGATAATAATGACTAACATTTATTGAGCACTTGCTCTATATTAGGCACTGTCCTAAGTGACTTACACGTGTTAATTCATTTAACAAATTAATATATCAACCCCATGAAATGACTACTGTTATTATTCTCATTTTATATATGAGAAAAGAGTGACCAAAAAATAGTTTAATATCTTGCCCAGGGTTATAAAGCTAGCAAGAAATTGAAATATTTTCTTAAAGCAATTTTAAATGTCATTTTTTTTTGAGTTGGAGTCTCACTGTCGCCCGGACTGGAGTGCAGTGGCCGCTCCTGGCCACCGCAGCCCCCACCTGCTGGGCTCTGGCGATCCTTCCACCTCAGCCTTCCAAGTAGCTGGAACTACAGGCGCGTGCTACCACGCCCGGCTAATTTTTGATTTATTGTAGCGATGAGATCTCGCCAAGTTGCCCAGGCGGGTCTCGAACCCACGGGCTCAGGCAATCCACTCACCTCAGCCTCCCAAAGGTGCGGGATTACAGGCTGAGCCACCGAGCCCAGCTTTAAATGTCATTTTTAATAAAATGTATTATAATAAATTTTCTCCTAATCTTCTTGAATGAGGTCCTCCATACTTAATTGAACCAGGATGGTTTGGGGGATATAGAATTTAGAGTTCATTTTTTGCATTATTTATTGTACTGTGCTATTAATTGCCTTCTAAGGTGGTTTCAGTTTATAGTCTCTTGGAAATGACATTAAATTGTCCCATACTGTTGTATTTTAGTTACTTTGTAGTTTTTCCTTCTATTTTATTTCCAACTGTGCCTTCTTGCTGTTGGTTACTATCATTTAATTTGCTTCTGTTAATATATAGTGTATAGTATTATAAAATGAAAAACATGATAGAAATCGAATACTTTTTAGAGGGAGTATGATATTGTGTATAAAGGATTGGATTTTAAGGTCAGGTTCAAGTCACATCTACTGTTAGAAATATATATCCTTGATCAAGCTATTTAGCCTCTATGAGCCTCAGTTTCTTCATCTGTAAAGTGAGGATAGAATAGCCAGGCATAGTGGCACGTTCCTGTAGCCTGAGCTACTCAGAAGGCTGAGGCGGGAGGATCATTTGAGCCCAGGAGTTTGAGGCTGCAGGGAACTATGACCATGCCACTATATGGCAACCTCGATGACAGAGCAAAACCTTGTCTCTTAAAAAAATGTGGATAGTAATATTTTGCAGGGTTATGGATATATATGAGAAAGTTCCTGGCATATAGCAAACAGGTGTGCAAATACAAGTTGATTTGTTTCTTTTTCTCTTTTTTATACTGGAATATGGCAAATGGTCCCTTTATTAATCTGAGGTACTTGGGTAAAAATGAAAGAAATGTTTTCCTATGATGTAATTAAGATATAATCAGTTTTATTTTATCATTTAAAAATAACAATTTACGGTTGTTCTCATAAGTGTTGATTTTAGAAATATTATCCTGAACTCCTGTTTTGGGTATTTTATACTAAGCCCTCAGCAACAGCTTCTTTCCTTACACTAAATTGTCATTTACTTCTGTGTGGCTCTCTTGATTTCCTTCATTTGCTATTAAAGGAAAAATGTCCTTTGGCCCATTTTTAAAGAATCTATCCAGAGCAGACTTTATACCCTGGGGATAGTAAACCAGTTTTCTTGGCCAATAGCAATGATTTCTAAGACTTTCCTTCTTTCATCAGTTCTGCTTTCTTCAATTATCACCAGTCTTAAGTATTCGTTTGTTTTTCTTTCCACCTCTACTGCCTTCCATTTCTCCCTTCCCAGAAACCATCCCCACTAACTGTATGCTTCTTATTATTTTATTAGTTTTATATGATTTGGCTTTTTATTGTATGCTTACATGTGTTTTTCAAAAGCTGTATTTTAGGAGTTTTTATCATTGATAGTGAACGCTCCTATCTTAATATCAAAGATTTTTCTACTTTTGTGCCAGAGGTTTTGTGCCTTGAGGTTTTGAGCCTTTATTGGGAATCTCCAGTAAAAACCTGTGAATACCTCCCCACCTGGTGGACTGGATGCTTCTGCATATGTGAATATTCCAGCTCTAGTCATCCAATTACCTTTTTTCCAAAACAATTTTATCAGGGTATAATTTGCATATTATCAAATTCATGTATCTTAAGTATACAATTTAATGATACCAAATTACTTTTCCTAGCAAACAATTTTCAGTGCTGTCTATGGTCTGTAAGTCATCTTGCCCTTCCTCTTTGTCTCCCAAGATTTGGTGAGATGTGCGGATGTTCCTTGTGGTTGCCATGAGGTTACTTACAAGTGTCCCATCTGTTAGTTATTGTTTCAGCTACTGATGTCAAGTACCTCATTAAGCATGAAGTTTTCTGCAGTTGGAATCTAGGGTCAAGGTAGCGCGGCAGTGCCATTTTCTTGGCTCCTTTTGCCTTCTTATTGACTGAGGGAACTCTAAACTTTCTCTTCTTAGGTAGTCAGTTCATGCTTTTATCCCACCTGATGAGAATTTTACCTAACTTTAGGGGTTACCAAAACCCCTATACTAAATTCTACCATAGAATAGGTGGAATTCTCTAGTACATAGAATGTACCTACTATATTCTACATCTACTCCATGAGGTATCAAGGTACATTATACAAATTACAGGTTTGTGCCTTCTCAAAAATGCTTCTCCCTTTCACTCTGAAAATTAATTTAATTGTGAAAATAAAGCTTGACGTGTCCCCAGGCCTCTGAAATTGATTAGCATAATATCAATGGTATACCTAAAAGTCACAAGTGTGCTATTTCTCTGAAGGTGTGTATGTAATGCATTCACCATGTAGGAGGCATGGTCCTTTGAGGAACATGCATTCATACCAGCTGGGGGCCAGACACATGAATCAGTGGGAGCGATGGGGCTAGATGGTGTGATGCACCCTAAGCATTGTCGACCTTCAGAGGAGAAAAGAAACTAGGTAGGTTTGGAGGAGCTAGGAAAGCCTTTGAAGAGGATGGACTTGAGCTAGTCTTTAAATTGTGCAGAGTTTGGATAGGGTGAAAAAGTGAAATTTAAGGATGGGGTAGGGAGGATTGTTAAAGAGAAGTGTACACCACTGTGGAAAACATGAGGTAGTGAGGTGAAGATGAACTTGGGATATCTGTGAGACCCTGAGGAAGCAGTCTGATTAGAGCTGAAGATTCCTAGTGATTCTTACTTAGCTCAAGTAGGAAGGGGAGTTTTATCAAAATCATTCGAGAAAATGTCAAAATACAAACATAATAAAAAAAGTCTAAGTAAAGGAGGATAATGTTAAAAGCCTCGTTCTAGGGGACTATAAAAGCAAGAGGCATCTAATACAGGAGCCTAGAGTCAGACAGGCAAAGAGCTTACTTGTCTGGAGTCTGGGAGATATGACTTAATAAAAGTGTTTTTTACTTTCTCTCTTTATGAGATTCCAGAAATTTATGTAGGTACTGGAATCCTTTCTAGGAAGGGGCAGGGTCCAGAGACACAGGATTTTAAAAGCCTGCACAGAACTTTAGAAAAGTTGTCTCTTGATGTTTCCTTGGGGAAAAGACCTTGAGAAAACACACCCCAAACCTGGCCTCAATCCCAGTTTTAGAGTTTCAGTTAAATAGGGCTTTTGGTCCCAAGCTGTGGAACTTGCGAAAATGTATAATTATATATCTCTTAAAATGAGTTTTGCTAGTGGCTTCACAGCTCGCTAGTTTTTATTTTAATTCATGTTCTGAAATTCTAATAGAACTGTGGGTGGTTAGTGGTTCTTATTGTTTGGTTTTTCTACCAAAGTATTTTTTGCTGTTATCTGAATGTGGCATGCAGAATTCAAAGTCAGAGACAATATTTGTTATTTTTTTCATACACAGCATCAAAATACAACAAATAATTGAATTGTCCTGTAAATTAAAAATGAAATTAATAAATGCATATGGGCCGGGCCGGGTGCAGTGGCTCAAGCCTGTAATCCCAGCACTTTGGGATGTCGAGGCGAGAGTATTGCTTGAGTCCACGGGTTTGAGAACAGCCTGGGCAACTTGGCGAGACCTCATCTCTACAATAAATCAAAAAATTAGCCAGGCATGGTGGCATGCATATGTAGTTCCAGCTATTTGGAAGGCGGAGGTGGAAGGATCGCCTGAGCCCAGCAGGTCGACACTGGGTTGGCCGTGAGCATGCCACTGCACTCCAGCCTGGGTAACATTGTGAGACTCCAACTCAAAAAAAAAAAAAATGCATGTCAAAACTTTAAAAGGTATCACTGGATATGTAGCAAACATTGAGTGAACTCCTTCTTGTATCCTCAGCTTGTTTCTGGTTCTTATGGATCCTTCCAGAGTTATTCTCAGGCACTTATTTTTAAAAGTTGATTGTTTAGATTTGGAAGGACTTGGGGGTCTTTCATTAACCATTAGAGTTTCTGGAGGTACTATAGAAATGTGGGTTAGAGTTGAGGACTAGATGTGAATGAATAATGGAATGAGACTCGTTTAAAACTCCTTAGAATATGACCTTTGAAAATTGAAGCCTTTATGAAACCTGTTTCCCAAAGCCTCTTTCTTATATTTCAGATCCATTTTTCTAACCTGTTTCCTTATTCTAAAGTGTTTTTTTCTAATATCTTTCAATACCGTACCCCTCTTAAGAGTCTTGGCTATAAAATTTAATTGAGATAGAGACATAGTTAGATACTTTTACACTTACTTTAATAAGAGAAAATGAAATAAAGACGAAGGCAGAAGTAAATGTGCTTCTTTAGTATTTTTGCTATGTTGATAAAATTTATATTTAATTTTATGATTAAAACTTTCTTACGTTTGTTCCTATGGATTGAAGTGTAGATACTTCATGTTTTCATAGAAACATGTCTGGCTTTATTGTGAAAAGCAATGGGAAAATAAAATAGGTTATTTTGTGGGTTTTCAGGAAAGCATTTATTAATATGTTCATACTACTTTAACTTTTTTTTTCTCTGCTGCTTAGCAACATTGGCCCATGCTTGCTTCATTGTTTACTTTGTTCATTTTTAAAATCTATCTGGTTCTGGTTTTTCAAGTCACTTTCCTGAAGTATTTCAGCTTTTGTGTGTGCTTATCTGACATGATTCAGCTTCCATATTTTTCCTTTCTACTTAGACATTGTTGGCAGTGATGAAGGCAAGTCAGTTTTTTTCCCCCCGAACTGGATTAAATGGTGTTTGCTTAAAATCAGACTATTAGAACTAGAAGAAGCCGGGGTCTGTGGCTCAGCCAGTAATCCTGTGCCTTGGGAGGCTGAGGTGAGTGGATTGCCTGAGCCCACGGGTTCAAGACCCACCTGGGCAACTTGGCGAAACCTCATCTCTACAATAAATCAAAAGTAGTTCCAGCTACTTGGAAGACTGAGGCGGAAGGATCGCCTGAGCCCAGCAGGTCGAGGCTGCGGTGACTGGGAGCGGCCACTACACTCCAGTCTGGGCAAAAGAGTGAGACTCCAACTCAAAAAGAAAAAGAAAAAGAACTAGAAGAGACCCAAGTCCATGGAGCCCAGGGATAAAATGATTAGCTTCCATTCCTTTGCCAATTCTCATCTACTGGTAGTAGCTGCCTCAGGACAGAGGCAGAGTCTGAACTCAGTGGGGCAAAGCCTGTTTGATTTGCAATGTTTGTCACAGACCTGGAGGAGTCAATTGTCAGAACCAGGATGGTATTTTGGCTACTCCTCATCTAGCCCAGGAAACTGAGAAGGGAATTGTGCACTGTGAGGTGACTAGTGCTAGACTTTTTCTCCTAAGGAATTCTGGTTATCTGTGGGTATTATTTGTTTGTTTCTCCTCTGGTAGTAGTTGAATTCTGTTAAGTTTGTCACAATTTGTTATAGATCTTAGGGAAGAACTCTGGGGTATTCATCAAGCAGTCAAAAGGTAGGGTTCTTCTAGCAAAGAAAGGGAGCTTATAATCTAGCTAAAATCAAAAAGTTTTTGAAATCTATTTTTAAGACTTAAGATTTTCCCATTAAAATTTTAAAATGCACTACCATCTTATCCCGATTACGATTCAAAAAGACCCACCCTCCTCTCTAAAGAGAAGAAAAATAGAATCTTATTAGAAGGAAGAGAAATTGTTGGTTCAAAAACAAAATTTGAACGGGCATGTTGGCTCATGCCTTTAATCCCAGCACTTTGGGAGGCTGAGGTGAGAGGATTGCCTGAGTCCAGGGTTCGAGATCAGCCTGGGCAACTTGGCGAGACCTCGTCCCTACAGTAAATCAAAAAATAAACCAGATATGGTAGTACGCGCCTGTTGTTCCAGTGACTTGGAAGACTGAGACAGAAGGATTGCCTGAGACCAGCAGGTCAAGGCCACTTTGGCCATGAGCGTGCCACTGCACTCCAGCCTGGGCAACAGAGTGAGACTCCAACTCAAAAAAGAAACAAAAACAAAATTTGTCCTGGAAGGATTAAACACTAATAGAATTAGATAGGGTAGAGGAATACTTAAAGAACTCTTATTTTAGATACTTATCTACTGTACTGCTTGACATTTTACCCCAGTTCATACATTATTTTGCAGTTAATCAACACAGATAACAATAGTAGCTGTATATTGTGGTGTTCATAGTATTTATTTTATGATCATTGATTTGGGAAACCTTTATATTAAAAGTATCCTCTTTATCTTAATTACCCCAATTTGATAATTACACATTGTATGTATGCATCAAAATATCACATGTACCCCATAAATAGGTACAGTTATTATGTATCAATTTAAGCATTTTGAAAAATGTTCTCTCTGACATTTCCCACATCTCATGACCATACATTGGTGGATTCGTTCTGGTAATTTCTTAGAGCACGTTCTCCCATGTTTTACCCAAACATTACCTTTTAGGCCTTCTTAAATCCTCTAGAATGCTGGGACAACATTCATGCAAAATGGTTTGATGCCTTATTAGCTGTTGATCAGCAAATCTGTAAGTATGGTTAATGGCAGTTGTGTATATCTTCATCCAGACACATTTTGTTGAGAATAGTTGATTTTTCCCAACACAGTTTCTGGTGGAATATTTTTCTATGTAAGCACTTTTTTTTTTTCTTTTTTTTTAAAAGTCAGAGTCTTATTCTTGCTTAGGCTAGAGTACAATGGCACAATCACAGCTCACCATGGCCTCAACTTCCTGGGCTCAGGCAGTACTTCCACCTCAGACTCCTGAGTAGCTAGGACTACAGGTGTGCACCACCACACCCAGCCAATATAAAAAAAAAATTTTGTTGAGACAGGTCTTACTATGTTGCCCCAGGATGGTCTCAAACACCTGAGTATAGTATTGCTAGAAGATAGGTTTCTGCATTCCTATGGATGTAAAAAGGAAGTGGAGAAAGTAACAAGAAGAGAGACATCCCAGTGATGGCTTCCTTTCAGGCCAGACTCTTATGATGGAAGATAGCAAGCAGGACAGAGCCCAGGAGAGAATCAGAATTTCCTTTTGTTGTATGCCCAACATTTCAGTTTTGTAAATTAAAAGGCAGCAACAGTGTATCAAAAGAACAATGAAAAGTATTCTTTGTACCAACTACATTTAATGTTAGATCTACAAATGAGCATTACAATTTCTGTTCCTGTTTGCGCCATATCTTTGATTCTTGTGATCTCTTACAAAGTAAGGAGAGAGAACAAGAATCTGTTCTGTCACTTTTCTCAAATTCTTTTCCTCTCCTTCCTATGGTCCCTCCCTTTCCTTTCCCTGCATCCTACCCTTCCAGTCCAGCACCCTTCTCCCCTAGGACAGTACATTAAATGTGATAGGCATTTAGTAAATATATACAAATACATATTTATTTGAAGAGGGGAAAATGGAGAAAGTTGAAAAAGAATGTTTCAGAATTCAGAAGGTCATCTAAAAATGAAGGAAAAACTCCAGTTTGAAGCCCAGGAAATTCAGAAGGGATAAAATTGAGGGACGATAATACCTTTTGTTCACTGCACAAAATTCAACTTGCTCTCAGCATGATTTCTTTTAGACCTAGCCTAGTTTATTTTAGGATTTTGTATATACTTCAACTTGGTGGATTAAGAAAATTCTTGCAAGAGGAAGAATGAGTCATAGTGATACTTCCCTTTGGGGGAGAGAGAGAAAGAAAACCCACAGATTAATCTCTCCATTATACACTTGGAATGGATTCAACATTTTGACTGCTGAGCACTGATCATCTTTCCCAGTAAACCACCTCCTATCACATTTTGTTTTGTTCACAGTATGACTGGTAGAAGGCTCTTATAGGCTAACCAGCAGAGATAAAGAGCTTTTTAACCTTATTACCCTGAGAGACTTGTTCCTATGATGTCATTTCTTTTTTAAGATTCTTAGAGTTTGCAACAACTTTTATAAAAGCTTCAGCATATTCTAGCCTACCCAATCTATTAAACAAGCAAACAAACCAAAAGATTAAAGACTGCAAAACATTTGGTACTGAGACACTGGGTATGCTGAGGGTGTGGCTGTTTTGGCATTCTTCTTTGGTATGCATAGAGTGAGCTTCTCTCTGACCTTGCCTTCTGTCTCTCATGCTACAACTCCACCAAGAAGAGGAAGACAGAGGACTGGGAGCTGGTTTTGCTGCTTTGAACCAGAAAAGGAAGTGATGTACCCACATGGGAGCCACAAAGTCTCTTAGTAGGGTCTTGTTGAAAGATCGTTTTTGAAGTGGTATGAGTAACCTGTTAAGTATTTTCTTGCAATAATCACAGAAATAATTGGCTGCTTTCTACTTTACAGTTGCTCTCAATAACCTGCTTCTAATTACATCTCTTCTTTCTTCTGGCCCTGACAAGCTTTTCTGTGCTGCTTCCAGGCTTCAGACTTTATTTTATTTCCTTGTGCTTTGGGGATTTTTAAAATGCAAGATGGCATCAGTAGCAGTGGCAGGAAAGACAGGGCTACTTAGCTAATCTAATACGTGACTTGATCCAGTGTCCATGGAACTTTTGCTCAGAGTAATCAACCACCATTTTTTCAAACTTCTGTGTGCAAAGTAGCTATCTCACTCAGATGTGCACACCTTTGAGTCAACGGTAACATCCCAAGGACAAAAATCATTAAAGTACTCTCTTCATTGTGTAGAAGAGTCAAACAGGATAGTGTCTTATTTACTCTAAAAGTAATACATATTATGTATAACTAAAATAAACCGAGCTTCATTTTTTAGAAGATGTGTACACAGTGGTGGAAACTGCTATGGTCTGAATGTTTGTATCTTCCCAAAATTCACATGCTGAAGCCTAATGACCAAGGTGATGGAATTAGGAGGTGGTGCCATTGGGAGGTAAGCAGGTCATGAAGGCGGAGCCTCATTAGTGGAATTAGTGCCCTTATTAAAAAGCGCTTGTAAGAGGTCCAAGAGAGATATCTTGCCTCTTCCATCTCATGAGAACACATCTAGAAGGCTCCATCTGAATTACCAGAAAGTGGGCATTTACCAGACTCCAGATCTGCTGGCATCCTCATCTTGGACTTCTCAGCCCTCAGAACTGTAAGAAATAAATTTCTGTAATTTATAAGTAACCCAGTTTGTGGTATTAATATTTTGTTATAGCAACCCAAATGGGCTAAGACAGACACTGAATACATGTTTAGGTTATAATTAGTATTATTTAGAATCATAAGCTTATAAAAATAAAATGACCTTATGAGAGCCTTAAAACTCACTTGCAATTGAGGAATCTGCCAAATACTGTACCTGACAGATGTTTACTCGACCTGTGCTTTAACAATCTTAGGAATTTATAGATGACTTTCTTTACTTCAGCCTTCTCCATCCAAGAGAATGTTCCTCAGACCACCAGAGATGAAACTCAAGCCTAACATTAAAAAAGACAGCATTTAAGGCTGGGTGTGGTGGCTCACACCTGTAGTCCCAACATTTTGAGAAGCTGAGGTGGGAGGATCACTTGAACCCAGGAGTTTGAGACTAGCCTGGGGGACATAGGGAGATATCATCTATACAAAAAATTAAAAAAGTAGCCAGGTGATGAAAATGTGCTATATGCTTGAATGGGTGGTTGTGCTGAGAGTCTGTCAGAAAATTAGCATGGGCCAGGCATAGTGGCTCACGTCTATAATTCCAGCACTTTGGCAGGCCGAGGTGAGAGGATTGCCTGAGCCCACAGGTTCGAGACCAGCCTGGGCAACCTGGCAAGACCTCA
>CAUYQG010171107.1:0-23961 GCA_963574415.1 Tarsius wallacei | reverse complement strand
TCTTTTTTTTTTGAGTCAGAGTCTTACTCTGTAGCCCAGGCTGGAGTGCAGTGGCACATTCACGGCCACCACCGCCTCAACTTGTTGAGCTCAGGATCCTTCCCCCTTAGCCTTCCAAGTAGCTGGAACTACAGGCATGTGCCAGCACACCCAGCTAGTTTTTTTATTTATTGTAGAGACAAAATCTCACCTAGTTGCCCAGGCTGGTCTCGAATCCCTGGTCTCAAGCAATCTCTGACCTCCACCTCCCAATGTGCTAGGATTACTGGCACAAGCCACCATGCCCAACCCAGAAATCTTTTTTTTTTTTTTTTGAGTTGGAGTCTCACTCTGTCACCCAGACTGGAGTGTAGTGGCCGCTCCTGGCCACCGCAGCCTCGACCTGCTGGGCTCCGGGGATCCTTCTGCCTCAGCCTTCCGAGTAGCCGGAATTACAGGCATGCGCTATCACGCCTGGCTGATTTTTTGATTTATTGTAGAGATGAGGTCTCGCCAAGTTGCCCAGGCGGGTCTCAAACCCGCGGGCTCAGGCAATCCACTCACCTCAGCCTCCCAAAGCGCGGGATTACAGGCTGAGCCACCAAGCCCGGCTCAGAAATCTTTTTTTTAATCATTATTTTTTTCCTATTATTCTCTTCAAGATAAGGTCCAAGTTCCTTAGCATGCCAAATGAACCTTTTGACAGCCTGTCCAAGCTTTTTGCTCCAGCCAGTTTTCAACTTATTCACTCTTCTTTAAACTTATTAAAGAAAGATACTTGAAAAGCTATATGGACATTAATCTGTTGATAATGTTCCATTTCTTAAACATAGATGCTCATTTTATCAAATTATATTGCATAAACTATTTGATAATAAAGAAAACAGTTTTTTAAAAAAGAAAAAATCTATAAAACACCCTGTAGAAAAATGGGCAACGGTTTACTTTATTAGCTTACAAATTCTAAAGTTATTTTTTGTTAAGTTTTAAAGTTTACCTTACAAATTGTATTGTTCTAGTCATAAGTCTAGCACATTTTACCAGTTACTTTTCAGAAGGCAAATGATTATTTTGTTTTGTTTTCACCTTTTTATCTGGGGCCACAGGGATGATGGTCTCCTCCCTGTCAATGCAGGTGTTCACAGTTTCTTCATCCACTCCAAGCTTGAGCCCTGGGGATTTCTGGGCACAAAGGGTATGTTCCCATCATCCTGGAGGAGCACTGGGTAGTTGAAGGGCGTGGCCTGGTTGATCATGGTGGTGTACTTGGTGTAGAGGCTGAGTGGAGTCAGAATTATAGCTAGGCCACTGATGGTGAAGGACATGACCAGCACCTGCACCTTGGCCCAGTCATTCCAACTCAGTTTAACTCTTGATTTTATTTTATGTTCCTTGGCTTTTAAGGTGTGTGTGTGTGTGTGTATGTGTGTGTGTGTGTACTGATTTTAATTCTAAAGACCTTTGTAATGGGGAGGAGACAAAGAAGTAAATGTCTTCTCTTTCTAAAATAAAGGTTATGGGCTGGGAGGCTGAGGCGTGAGGATTGCCTGAGCTCGGGGGTTTGACACCAGCCTGGAAACTTGGTGAAACCTCGTCTCTACAATAAATAAAAAAATTAGCTAGGGGTGGTGGCGTATGCTACCTGGAAGGCTGAGGTGGAAGGATAACCCAAGCCCAGCAGGTCAAGGCTGCAGTGGCCATGAACATGCCGCTTCACTCCAGCCTGGGCAACAGAGTGAGACTCTGACTCAAAAAATAAAATAAAATAAAACAAAACAAAATAAAGGTTATAAATTTAATGGGCTCTTGCATGTGTTCTTGTTCTTAGGACAATATTTTTATAGAATTTTTAAAGCAATACCCACTGAGTTTCAGGTATCTTACCTAGCTTTATTTGATGCATAGTCAAAGATCGTTAAGTCATTCTTCATAATCATAATAACCAAAATGCGCTGAAACTTTACTAAGTGCGTCATATCTATTTTCTCAACTGATCCTTGTAATAATCTTGCAAGGGAAGAACTATTATCTCCATTTTACACTTGGGGGAAACGGAGAACTGAGTTTTTGTTTTGTTTTGTTTTTGAGTTTGTGTCTCACTCTGTCACCCAGGCTGGAGTGTGGTGACATGCTTACAGCCACTGCAGCCTCGACCTGCTGGGCTCAGGTAGTCCTTCCACCTCAGCCTCCCAAGTAGCTGGAACTACAGGTATGTGCCACCATGACCGATTAATTTTTTTATTTATTGTAGAGATGAGGTCTTACCAAGTTGCCCAGGCTGATCTCGAACCCCTGGGCTTCAGAAGGCTGTCCTCTCACCTCAGCCTTCTGAAGTGTTGAGATTACAGGCGTGACTGGAGTTTCTCACCAAAAGCCACACAGCAAGAGGCAGAGCTGAAACTCAAATCGAGATCTGTCTAATGACAAAGCCCACATTCCTGGTCAATAAACATAAGATTCAGAGAAACAACATTGAGATGATAACATACCACTTACCACTTCTTGCCTAGCAGAGTAGCAATGTTTTATTTTGTCTTTTCCATTTATATTATGGGTAAAAGGGTGAAAAAGCAACCACTCTCATGCACTGCTAGTAGGCTATAAATTGATACAATCTTTCTGAAGACCAATTTGACACTATGCATCTATCCCTCAGCCAAGAAAATTTACATCTTGGAATATGTCACAAATATATTGTTTTTGGCCAGGCACAGTGGCTTACCCCTATAATCCTAGCACTTTGGGAGGCCGAGGTGAGAAGATTGCTTGAGCCCAAGGTTTCAAGACCAGCCTGGACAACATAGTGAGACCTCATCTCTACAAAAAAAAAAAATTACCCAGGTGTGATGTTGTGTGCCTGTTGTCCCAGCTATTCAGAAGGCTGAGGTAGAACGACTGCTTGAGCCCAGTAGATAGAGGCTGTGGTGAGCCGTGATCATGCCACTGCACTCCAGCCTGGGCAACAGAGTGAGATTCCAACTCAAAAAATAAAAACTAAAAAAAGAATATTGTGTTTTTACTCAATTTGCAAAAATTATCCATGAAGATGCTCATTGGAAGTTACTTACATGTTCATCACTAGTTGTTTAAATCAGTGATGGCATCTATAAACAATGGAATGTCATACAACCATTATCAGTGATGATTTGTGCCCTGGTGTTCACTGGCTATAGGAAACAGACAGCCACTTGTTTTACTTCTAGAGGAAGAAAGACTGAAAGAGAAGCATTTATTCTAAAGGTCTATATGAATTGAAACTGCAGCAAATAAAAACATGTCTAATGGAAACTCGAAAGCATAGTTTCATTTCTTTTTTTTCTTTTTTTCTTTTTTTTTTGAGTTGGTGTCGCACTCTGTCACCCAGGCTAGAGTGCAGTGGCATGCTCACGGCCACTGCAGCCTCAACCTGCTGGGCTCAGAAGATCCTTCCACCTCAACCTTCCAAGTAGCTGGAACTACAGGCATGTGCCACCACACCCAGCTATTTTTTTTTTTTTTTAATTGTAGAGATGAGGACTTACCAAGTTGCCCAGTCTGTTCTCGAAAACCTGAATTCAGGCAATCCTCTTGCCTTGGCCTCCCAAAGTGCTGGGATTACAGGAGTGAGCCACCACGCCCAGGTATATATTGTTGTATGTATTCTGTATCTGTTTCAAGGCTTTTTCTATTCACATGCACATATCTATCCACTTATCTACTTTTAAAGCAAAAATGGTATCATAATATATTTATTAGTTCATAATTTGTTATTTTTATATATATATATTTATTTATACATATATATATAAAACACAATATATTTTTGGTATATTTCTCCACGTAGTGGGAGTACCCTGGATTTGTGTGGAGTTTCTCCAGGTAGTGATATTACACTGGATTTGTGTTGAATTTGTTTGTTTGCTTCTTGGTATTTACAATGAGAAATACTATTTTGTCAATAAATATAAATATGAATAATTTAGTAAATTAAAAATGAATAAATAAAATTAGATGGCAAAATAATAAGCTAAATGGTCTGTGTGGGAGATAAAATTGGTTCATGTGCCAGGCACAGTTGTTTACACCTGTAATATCAGCACTTTGAGAGACTGAGATGAGCGGATTGCTCAGATGAGACCAGTGGTTCAAGACCAGCCTGGGCAACTTGGTGAGACTATGTCTTTACAATAAATAAAAAAAAATTAGGCAGGTGTGGTGGCTCCTGCCTGTACTTCTAGCTACTTGGAAGGCTGAGGAGTTTCACCTGAGCCCAACACGTTGAGGCTATGGTGGCCATGAGTGTGCCACTGCACTCCAGCCTGGGCGACAGAGTGAGACTCTGACTCAAAAAAAAATGGGTTCATGACCCTAAGGAATTTACATAGCTGAGCATGGTGGCGCGCACCTGTAGTTCCAACTACTTGGAAGGCTGAGGCAGAAGGATCACCTGAGCCTAGCAGGTTGAAGCTGCGGTGGCCATAAGCATCCCACTGCTCTCCAGCCTGAGCGACAGTGAGACTCCAACTCTTAAAAAAAAAAAAAAAAAAAAGGAATTTCAAGCTAACAGAAGTAGAGCAATATTAACAGGATATCTCAAGATAAGCACCATAATAAAGGTTTCCCTTGGCTTTGAATACCTTTTTGCCTCTTATCTGCCTGGGAAACTCCTACTCGACTTCCCAGACCCAAATCAAATGTCATTTCCTCCTCCAGGCAAAGTTAATCATTTCCTCATTTATTTCCCAGTAATACTTTAGAAACCAGATGTCTTCAAAAATAAGTCCCATTGTCTAGTAAGTGCAATATTTTAAAAAATAAGTCTCAGCCAGGCACAGTGGCTCATGCCTGTAATCCCAGCACTTTGGAAGGTGGAGGTGAGAGGATTGCCTGAGGCTGCGGGTTTGAGACCAGCCTGGGCAACATGGTAAGACCTCGTCTCTACAATAAATAAAAAAACTAGCCGGGCATGGTGGCACACACCTGTGGTTCCAGCTACTTGGAAGGCTAAGGCAGAAGGATCTCCTGAGCCCAGCAGGTAGAGGTTGGAGTGGCCATGAGCAGCATGCCACTGCACTCCAGCCTGGGTGACAAAGTGAGACTCTGACTCAAAAAATAAATAAAATAAAATGTTGGAATTTTAATGTTGGAATTTTAAATTATGCTTTTTATAACGTTTTTTTTTTTAAATGTGATTGCACTTTGTAAACTGTTAAGTGATAAAGAAAAGTTGGATCATAATGTTGAATAGAGAAAGAGGCATATTATGCATTTCTTAATTTTGTCCATAGCTCCTGGGCACAAAACAGGTACAGGTATTCTCAAGTACTCATTAACAGGTAGATTCTTTTTTGCTAGACAAGTTGACATTTGCACAACACTGGGAAAAAAAGTTATCCCTTTCTATTCCACTAAATAGTACATTTTCCCTGGAATCCTGCCCCTGCACCCTGAATGCTTTTAATATAGTGTATATAGAAATTTCCCAGAATGATGGATTCCCTAGGACAGATAGCGACACTTTGAACTGACTTGGTTCCTTGTCTTGTATGAGAATATATTGGGCTTTGGATACTAACTTCTTGTGAAGAGGTTGGGAAATCTGAGGCTATAGCTTCTCAGCACTCCTAGGGATCAAGTGGCAGGTCTCAAGGGATAGCTTCTCAGGAGATTGTAGCTTTGCAGAATTCTAAGCTGACTACCCAAGATTCCCAAACCTTGGTTATGCAATCCATCACTGATCTAGGCACTATTTTGAAAGGATTTTGAAGATACAATTAGGGTTACTAAGCAGTTGATGTTAAGATTATTCTGGTAATCACACAAGCCCTTTACAAGCAGAGTTTTCTACAGCTGGTAGCAGAAGAGAAAGACTCAAAGCACCAGATGGATTCAATGGGCTATGGCTGGTTTTGAATATGGAGGAGCCACATGGAAAGGACCCAAGAGCCTTAAGAAACCAAGAGTGACTTTAACTGATAGCCAGCAAGGAAACAGGGACCTCAGACCTACAACTGCAAGGAACTTGTTTCTGCCTATAACCTAAATGAGCTAGGAAGTAAATTCTCCCCCAGAGCTTCAAGATAAACACTTAACCTAGTAGACATTTAAACTTTGCCCTTGTAAGACCCTAGGCAAAGAACCCAGTCAAGTTTGCCTGGACTTCAATAGAAAACTAATACATATTCTCTGCCAGGCATGATGGCTCACACCTGTAATTCCTGCAATTAGAGAGACTGAGGCGAGAGGATTGCCTGAGCCCAGGTGTTCAAGATCAGCCCAGCCAACTTGGCAAGAGCCGGTCTGCACAACAAATCAAAACTTAGCTGGTCATGGTAGCTTGCGCCTGTAGTTCTGGCTACTTGGAAGGCTGAGGCGGAAGGATCACTGGGTCCCAGCAGGTCAAGGCTGCAGTGGCCATGAGCGTGCCACTGCCCTCCAGCCTGGGTAATGGTGAGACGCCAACTCAAAAAAAAAAAAAAAAAAAAGAGCAGGGCTTGGTGGCTCCGCCTGTAATCCCGCGCTTTGGGAGGCTGAGGTGAGTGGATTGCCTGAGCCCATGGGTTCGAGACCCGCCTGGGCAACTTGGCGAGACCTCATCTCTACAATAAATCAAAAAATTAGCCGGGCGTGGTAGGCACACCTGTAGTTCCAGCTACTTGGAAGGCTGAGGCGGAAGGATCACCGGAGCCCAGCAGGTTGAGGCTGCGGTGGCCGGGAGCAGCCACTGCACTCCAGTCTGGGTGACAGAGTGAGACTCCAACTCAAAAAAAAAAAAAAAAGAATGAAAACTAATACATCTGCTTAAGGACATTTGGGTATATGGGGAGAAGGTTTGCGTGGTTCTTAAGTAGAGTTGTCAGATATGCTGATGGCAAAATTTTACATAAAAATGGCTATGAGCCGCCAGGCTCTGTGGCTCAGCCTGTAATCCCGTGCCTGTGGGAGGCTGAGGTGAGTGGATTGCCTGAGCCCGCAGGTTCGAGACCCACCTGGGCAACTTGGCAAGACCTCATCTCTACAATAAATCAAAAAAAATTAGCCGGATGTGGTAACACGCGCCTGTAGTTCCAGTTACTTGGAAGGCTGAGGCGGAAGGATCGCCGGAGCCCAGCAGGTGGAGGCTGCAGTGGCTGCTCCCGCCCACTGCACTCCAGTCTGGGTGACAGTGAGACTCCGACTCAAAAAAAAAAAAAGGGGGCTATGAGCTAGCTAGGCACCCTGTTTCTCTCTGACAGGACTGACTCCATATAGTTAATGAACCTTTTGAGCAGATGTAGCACATAATAAATTGGATAATTGGCCTATGAAATTTCTTTGTCTTCCTATAAATTGAACACTTGGTAAACAAGGCTAGAGATAGAATGAAGGGGACAACAAATTGGAGAATACCGTCCAATGAACATCAAATACTAGTTTTGGTCTTCTTTAAACTATAAGTGTTGTCTGTCACTGCTTAACTCTCCCTTTCCTTCCTATTTGAAGGAAACCTATTTGTTTTGTCCTTCAGGTATTTCCATATTCCAGATCTTGTGTCTGAGCACAGTTCCTGCCAGGTATTCTGACTTTAAACATTTTTTTTTAACTCTTGGTTTTTTAGAAAGGAGTGTAAGTGTGTAACTACCTGTTTGTAATCACAGATATTTACCAACCATTTACCATGTTCCAGAATATGCTAGGTACATTATATTATATATGTTATATATATTGTCTCATTAAATCTTCACAATAGCCTATGAGGAAGTGTATCTGTCCTCATTTTACAAGTGAGGAAACAGGCACAAAGAGGCTAGGCATTTTGCTCAAGGTCATAGGATTCAAGCCTAGGTCTCTCAGATTCTAAAATCTCTGGCAACTCACCAACACCACCTCCCAGCTTATGGTCAGCATATCAGTGAGAAGGGGTTCACTTCCTGAATGTGCCGAATTGCCTCCGGAAACCTCTCAACAAACACTCACGAACACCCTTGTCCTAGCCTAGGGACATCTTATAACAACAGAGACCCGGAAGTTGAGGAAGGAAGCCAGGAAGTCAGCCCAGAATGGTGTTGGGGCATTGGTTTCTGGGCTGGGGTTAGAATAGGCCACAAAACACTACTGCAGTCTCAGGGCCTAAGACAAAGGACAACTCTAATGACTCACCCATCAGGAGTCATGTTTAGGAATTAGGAGTTCAGAGGGTAGTCAGACCAAAATATGGGGAAAGAGAGGTAGATGGGGCAAGAACACTGCATTCCATCAGAGGGTTAAATCCTGAAACAAGCCTGCATGGGCAGGGTTCCTCCATGACATACCCCTCAAATATCTACAGGGGTGACAGTGGGTTACTAGTAACTTGTAATGAGTACCCTCTAGGTCTACTTTTAAGTATTTCATATGCATCATCCCATTTGACCTTCACGATGATTCTATGAGGTAGGAACTACTAGAATTCTCCTATTTAAGAGGCGTTCCCTTGTCTCTGCATCCTTTAGAGCATTTGCTGTTTTTTTTTGGGGGGGGGGTTTTTGTTGTTATTAATGATAGACATACTGTTTGGGGTGGGGGCACATAGCATTAATAAAGGTACCTGATCCCACACCAGGCAAAGTGAGGACCAACGGAAGGCCCAAATTTTACCTATACAATGACCACTTATGGACCTAACCCTGAATTATACCCCAAATCTTTAAAATTAAAAGAAAGGCCAGGTGCAGTGGCTTATGCCTATAATCCCAGCACTTTGGGAGGCCGAGGTGAGAGGATTGCCTGAGCTCACAGGTTCAAGACCAGCCTGGGCAACTTGGCCAGACCTCATCTCTACAATTAATCAAAAAATTAGCTGGGCATGGTGGTGCATGCCTATAGTTCCAGCTACTTGGAAGGCTGAGGTTGGAGGAACACCTGAGGCTAGCAGGTCGAGGCTGCGGTGGCCATGAGCGTGCCACTGCACTCCAGCCTGGGCGAAAGAGGGTGTGACATCCTTTTTCCTCAGGTACCATGGATTCCTAGATGAGGAATGGGCAGACTTGGGTTATAAGTACCTTCTCCCTTTGTCACGCCTCATTCCCTTTCCGACTGGTATTTAGGTGGCAGAAGCCTCATTTCTTTTGTGGAAAGCCACTTTCCAATGAGCTCCTCTAGAAGTAGAGTACAGAAAAATCTTACTGGGCCTCTCATGACCTTGTAGACAACTAGAGAAATTTTTACCACCACTTATGTTGCCAGAACAGGGAAAAGTAGAATACTACAAGACTTCAGTCACCATTAAGTTATATAAAGACTAACAGAAAAAATGGAAGAGACACACAGCTATGCAGCAATGTTCCTCCCTCAGACTCCAGTCAACTAACTGACACATGTCTAGTCTGATAGATAAATGGCCAGGTTCTGGCCAGGCACAGTGGTCCTGTAGTCCCAGCACTTTGGGAGGCCAAGTGAACCCAGATGTTTGAGACCACCCTAGACCACATAGTGAGATCTTGTCTCTACAAAAAAATCAACTGCCTCCTCATAGTACAGAGATGAGTTCTCTAGACCACAAGTATCAATCATGTTGTTCAGTTCAGTGGACTCATTGGCAACACCACCATGTATCAGAATGTCTTATGTCTTATGTGGCAGAATTTAATAAAGTTAAACAAACCTTTATTTAAAGACCATGACTTATATTCATTTACACATTCATGCACCAACCTTGGCCTAAGTGACATCTCCTCTAGGGCATCTTTTTTGACTTTCTAGCTAGCCTTTCTCTGACTGACATATGCTTCTTTGTATTGAAACTATATGTCAGCAGGGCACGGTGGCTCACACATATAATCCCAGCACTTTCGGAGGCCAAGGTGAGAGGATTGCCTGAGCCCATGGGTTCAAAACCAGCCTGGGCAACTGGTTTTGAACAATCAAAAAATTACCTGGACATGGTGGCATGTGCCTGTAGTTCCAGTTACTTGGAAGGCTGAGGCGAAAGGATCAACTGAGCCCAGCAGGTCGAGATTGTGGTGACCGCGAGCATGCCACTGCACTCCAGCCTGGGTGACAGAATGAGACTCTGACTCAAAAAAAAAAGAAAATATATGTCTATATGTCTGATTCCCTCAACCACTCTGTGAACTCCTCAAGAGAATTGGCATGTCTACACCTGTATCCCTAGCACTCTGGACTAGGCCTGGATGTGAATATTGAGTGTTGACAGAATTAAAAAGTGAGAGAGATACCGTGAGAGGCTGGATGTGTGTTTATGTATTCTGTTTATAATATACCTCTGACTCTGAAGAGGAAGGACAGGCTATGCTGGGGCCTAGACTTGGGCTTAGGTGCTGGAGTTTAAATGCCTCAGGTTTCTTTCAGTTGAACCCAAGTCACCTGGATAAAGAACTTTACGTACTTTTAGTACACGAATGACAGATCCAGGGCAAAAGCCCTGCTCAGCAATAAAAGCAAGCTCAGCATCCCTAGATTGCCCTTAAAGAATCTGATAGGTAGCTAAAATGGGTAGGATCAACCTGCCACCCTGGCAGCAGAGAGAAAAGCCAAACATCAGCGGACTGGGACCTCATTGTGGACAAAGAATCCAGTATTTGGGGCAGAAGGCAAGGTCAGCACAGGAGAAAAGAAAGAAAGGAAGGTTGATGCCAGAGCCCGTGGAAGGGTCTTAAATTCTGCATTAAGGTAGATTCAGCTCTTTTCTGTAGACAATAGGAAATGACGTAAGATTTTACAAGCAGGGGAGGAGTATGATTTGATGCAACAAAGATTTATAAAACATTTATTTTGCACTGGTACTAACAAGGGCATAAAATTAAGTTAAACATAGTCACTGCCCTTCAGATAAGTCCACAAGTGAATGTAATGCAAGATGAAATAAGAAGTGAAACCTAAGATGTAGAAAGAAGGATTATAGAGGTCCAAGGGAGATCCCATTGCTTGATGGAGAGATCTGGAGAAGGCAGTGTTTTAAAAAGGACTCGAAGAGTATTTATGAATGAACACAATTGCCTGGAGAGGCAACATGAACAACAATAAACTTGTAAAAGTTGTGCAACTTCCCTTTGAGTCAGGGAGTTGCATATTAAAACCACAATGAGATATCATTTCCCATCCCTCAGGTTGGAAAAATATTTAAGTCTGAAAAACCAAGCAGTGACATGGAAGAATAGCAAAGGGAATATTTATACACAGCTGGTGAGGAAGGAAATCACTTTGGAAGATAATTGGTAATAGCTAGTTAAAGACGCATTAACCCTACGACTCCCATCTATACATAGTTGGAGAAATGCCTACATGTGTACCCAGGAGAGGTACCAAAATGTTCACAGCAGAAATTCATGTGACAGCAAAAACCAGAAATGACTGAAGTAGCCACGAGTAGGAAAACAAATCAACTGTAGTGTGAATATATACTAAATATAAATCAGGGAAATGAATTATGTACAGCTACGTGTATCAACATGGAAGAATCTCACCAACATCATCATGTTGAAGGTGAGAAAGTGCAGAATACTTTGACAGCTTGATATCCATTTTTTTTTTTTTTGAGTCGAAGTTTCACTCTCTTGCCCAGCCTGGAGTGCAGTGGCATGCTCATGGCCACCACAGCCTTGACCTGCTGGACTCAGGCGATCCTTCCACCTCAGCCTTCCAAGTAGCTGGAACAACAGGTATGTGCCACCGTGCCCGGCTAATTTTTTGATTTATTGTAGAGATGAGGACTCACCAAGTTGCCCAGGCTGGTCTTGAGTCCCTGGGCTCAGGTAATCCTCTTGCCTCTGCCTCCCAAAGTGCTGGGATTACAGGCGTGAGGCATGGCACCTGACCAATGTCCTTTTTTTTTTTTCTTGAGTTGGAGTCTCACTCTCATCGAGGCTGGAGTGCAGTGGCACTTTCATGGCCACCGAAGCCTCCACCTACTGAGCTCAGATGATCCTTCCATCTCAACCTTCCAAGTAGCTGGAACTATAGGTGTGTGCCACCACACCCGGCTAATTTTTTAATTTATTGCAGAGATGAGGTCTTGCCAAGTTGCCCAGGCTGGTCTCGAATCCCTAGGCTCAGACAATCCTCTCCCCTCCACCTCTCTAAGTGCTGGGATTGCAGGCGTGAACCACTGTGCCCAGCTTGATAACCATTCCTATAAAGTTTAGACAAGTTCATGCAACCAATATTAAACAGTATATGAATATATGTCAAAATATAATATATACAATGTAATGTATATATTATATATTGACATATATATATATTTTATATACATATATTTTATATATTTACAAATATAAAATTTCAGATATATCAAGAGAAACAGAGAGAGCGCATGCACATAAGTATATGTAAAGGCATAGGAGTGAGAAATGCTATTTTTTTTTTTTTTTGAGTTGGAGTCTCATTCTGTTGCCCAAGCTGGAGTGTAGTAGCACACTCATGGCCACCGCAGCGTTGACCTGCTGGGCTCCGGCGATCCTTCCGCCATAGCCTTCCAAGTAGCCAGAACTACAGGTGCGCGCTACCACGCCTGGCTAATTTTTTTGATTTAGTGTACAGACAAGGTCTCACCAAGTTTCCCAGGCTGGTCTTGAACCCTCAGGCTCAGGCAATCCACTCACCTCAGTCTCCCAAAGTGCTGGGATTACAGGCTTAGCCACTGAGCCTGGGCTGCTATACTCTTTTAAAGCTGCAGGGTGGGTACATGGTTGTTCTTTACACTAATCTTTATACATTTTTGTATATTTTAATATTTTATTCATTTATTTTTTTATTTGAGCCAAGTCTCTTTCAGTCACCTAGGCTGGAGTGCAATGGCATGATCATGGCTCACTGCAGCCTCGACCTCTTGGGTTCAGGTGATCCCTCCACCTCAGCCTATAGAGTGGCTGGGAGTATAGGCACACACCACATCATGCCTGGCTAATTTTTGGATTTTTTTTTTGTAGAGATGAACTCTCGTGTGTTGCCCAGGCTGGTCTCAAACTCCTCAGCTCAAGCAATCCTTCTGCCTCAACCTCCCAAAATGCACCCAGTCTTAATATTTAATTTAGAAAAAAGAATACATAGTAGTTCAGTGGAGGAATTGAAGCAAGAAGTCATTCAAGAGAGAAGAAATTGTACTGGGGGGCAGGCTGCATTCAGGGAACAAAGTGTAATTATTCTGCTTGGCAGAATAAAAGGAATTTTTTTTGTTGTAAGAACAGCAACTTACATTTGTATAACATCCTGTACTTTATAAAATACTTTCACATACACCAGTTCATTTAATTATCAACTTGAGAGGACAAGTATTCTCATTTTATAGATGAGGAAACGGGCTTTGAAAGTATAGGTGAAGCCAGGCGTAGTGATGTACACCTGTAGTTCTACCTACTCAGGAGGCTTGAGCCCAGGAGTTGAGGAGTTGGAGGCTGGAATGAGCTGTGATCCTGCCACTGCATTCCAGCCTGGGTCACAAAGCAAGAACCTGTCTCTATTTTAAATAGGAATGAAAGGCCAGGCACCATGGCTCAAGCCTGTAATCCCAGCACTTTGGGAGGCCGAGGCAAGTGGATTGCCTGAGACCCCGGGTTCAGGACCAGCCTGGGAAACTTGGCAAGACCTTGTCTCTACAATAAATAAAAAAAAATTAGCCGGGTGTGGTAGCGCGCACCTGTAGTTCAGGCCACTTGGAAGGCTGAGACGCAAGGGCCACGAGAGCCCAGCAGATCGACGCTGGAGTGGCCGTGAGTGTGCCACTGCACTCCAGCCTGGGCGACCGAGTGAAACTCCAAATAAAAAAATTTAAGTCGGGCTCGGTGGCTCAGCCTGTAATCCCGCGCTTTGGGAGGCTGAGGTGAGTGGATTGCCTGAGCCTGCGGGTTTGAGACCCGCCTGGGCAACTTGGTGAGACCTCATCTCTACCATAAATCAAAAAATCAGCCGGGCGTGGTAGTGCGCACCTGTAGTTCCAGCTACTTGGAAGGCTGAGGCGGAAGGATCGCCGGAGCCCAGCAGGTCGAGGCTGCGGTGGCCGGGCGGCCACTGCACTCCAGTCTGGGCGACAGAGTGAGACTCCAACTCAAAAATAATAATAATAATAATTTTAAAAAATTATCCAGGCATGGTAGTGTGCTTAGTGTAGTTTCACTGAAGTGGAAGGATCACCTGAGCCCAGCAGGTCGAGGCCACAGTGGCTGTGAGCGAGCCACTGTACTCCAGACTGGGCAACAGAGTGAGATTCCCACTAACAAAAAAAAAATCACTTAAAAGTACATACAACACATGATAATGGTTATCGCCAGAAAGTCAAATACAGGTGATTTTACTCTTTGCTTAATTGTATTTTCTGATATTTCTGTAAATGAACATGTATAATTTATGAAGTGAAAAAACTAAAAGTAAGAAGGGGGAAGGTAGGCAGCAGGAAAAAAAGTGATTTCATTAAAATCAAATGATCAAGTTTTTGGTTCCCGATCCTGCTCTGAGTACACAAATGACTAACAATAGGAGAAATACAAGAAAAAAAGGCTAACATAGGAAAAAATATTCAGCCTCACTGGTAATCAAATAGATGCAAATTAAAACAATATGTAAGAATCATGTATAGTAAATCAGCAGAACTGTTTTTCAAAGATAAGGGTGTGGTGAAACTAGTAGTTATTTATTGCTGATAACATTGTAAATTGCTACAATTTGCTTAGAAAATGAGAGCTGTAAAAATGTTCACACCCTGTGGAAATAATCTGAAATGTGGAAATACTTTTTTCTGAGGAACAAAAAAAGTTCCCATGAGCATTATTAATTCAGTAGGGCGTCCACCATTCAGACAGTGAGTCCAAATTTGGCTAGTTCCAGAAGAGTGGACCTATAACCTTTGGGACACGTATTTGCACCAATTGATAATGCATAAGAGGGGAGAGTGGTTTTTTTTTGATTTGGAGTCTCACTGTCACCCAGACTGGAGTGCAGTGGCCGCTCCCGGACACCACAGCCTCGACCTGCTGGGCTCCGGCGGTCCTTCCACCTCAGCCTTCCAAGTAGCTGGAACTACAGGCGTGCACTACCACGCCCGGCTAATTTTTGATTTATTGTAGAGATGCGGTCTTGCCAAGTTGCCCAAGCAGGTCTCGAACACGCGGGCTCAGGCAGAAAGTGGTTTTTTTTGTCTGGGAGTTTTTTGGCTGAAGGAAAAAATGAGAATATGTGTGCGTACGTGTGTGTGTGTGTGTGTGTGTGAGAGAGAGAGAGAGAGAGAGAGAGAGAGAGAGAGAGAGAGAGTGTGTGTGAGAGAGAGAGAGATTGAGAATGAAGGAGATTGATCTGGTATCTATTCACAGCCCAGGCACTAGGATTGCTTTTTTACTCCCCTCAGTATATTTCAATGAGATTTAAGTGAAAAAGGTCAGTTTCTGGAAGAATGTTCTGTTTGTCTATTTGCGTTCTTTTTTCTTCTTCATATAAAATATATTCTTTTTTTTTTTTCTTTTTTTTTGAGTTGGAGTCTCACTGTGTCACCCAGGTGGAATGCAGTGGCACGCTCCCAGCCACTGCAGCCTCGTTCTGCTGGGTTCAGGTAATCCTTCTGCCTCAGCCTTCCAAGTAGCTGGAATTACAGGTGTGCACCACCACACCTGGTTAATATTTTTATTTACTGTAGAGACGAGGTCATGCCAAGTTGCCCAGGCTGTTCTCAAACTCTTGGGCTCAGGCAATCCTCTTGCCTCTGATTCCCAAAGTGTTGGGATTACAGGCATGAGACACCATATCCAGTCTGTGAAATATATTCTAAATAAAAAGTATATAACTAATGCATATTAACAATTTAAATAATTATTTAAAAAAGAAAACCTGTGTACTCAGCACTCACCTTAAGAAATAGAAACTTAGGCCGGGCTCGGTGGCTCAGCCTGTAATCCCGGTACTTTGGGAGGCTGAGGTGAGTGGATTGCCTGAGCCCGTGTGTTCGAGTCCCACCCGGACAACTTGGCAAGACCTCGTCTCTACAATAAATCAAAAATTAGCTGGGCGTGGTAGCACGCGCCTGTAGCTCCAGCTACGTGGAAGGCTGAGGCGGAAGGATCGCCGGAGCCCAGCAGGTCGAGGATGCGGTGGCCGGGAGCATGCCACTGCACTCCAGTCTGGGCGACAGAGTGAGACTCCGACTCAGAAAAGAAAGAAAAAGAAATAGAAACTTAGCATCCTTCTCCCTTGTTCCAATTAACCACTACACTAAAGTTGGTATTAATAAATCCTTTGATTTTCCTTAGTTGGTGTGTGTATCCTTATTGTTTAAGCAAGATATTGTTTGGTTTTGCCTGGTTTTTAACCTTTATTATATGCTGACTTTTAGTAAATGTATGTGTCTTGCTTTTTGCATTCAATATTCAGTGTTTGAAGCTTATCTGTGTTGATGCACGTACTGCAGTCTGTCATTTTCCCTTATGTGGGATCACCAATTTCCACTGTGTGAATCACCAACTTGCTCAGAGGTAGAGACACTAAATCCACATTTTGAGCCAGCACTCCAAGTAAAACTGATGTAGGTAGTCTTTGGACCACACTTTGAGAATTATCATCTTAGAGAACAAAGTCCACGCTATTTGTTCTCAGTCTTACACCTCTCTACATCAGCCTTTTAATTTTGGTTAAAAGTCAGACATGGTGGCATGTGCCTGTAGTCCCAGCTACTCAGGAGGCTGAGGTGGAAGGATCACCTGAGGCCAGGAGGTCGAGGCCATGGTAAGCTGTGATCATGCCACTGCTCTCCAACCTGGGCAACAGAGAGAGACTCTGACTCAAAAAAATGTATCATTTTAGTTAAAATACTTGTTTCTCTTTTCCAAAATATCTTCTCAACTTTCTTCACTTAGATACTTCTTACACTTCCGGTCTCTCCATTAAACTATCACCTCCTCCAAGGCAAAGATTATCATCATTATCATTGCTATCACTGACATTTATGGAGCAGATACCGTGTACCAGATACTGTACAAAGAGTTTTATATGTATCATCTCATTAATCCTCACTCAACCTTATGAAGAAGGTACTGGGATTAGCATCATTTTACAGATAAGAAAGTGTCAGAAGCCGGCTCGGTGGCTCAGTCTGTAATCCCACGCTTTGGGAGGCTGAGGTGAGTGGACTGCCTGAGCCCGTGGGTTCGAGACCCGCCTGGGCAAACTGGTGAGACCTCATCTCTACAATAAATCAAAAATCAGCCGGGCATGGTAGCGCACGCCTTGTAATTCCAGCTACTCGGAAGGCAGAGGCGGAAGGATTGTCGGAGCCCAGCAGGTCGAGGCTGCGGTGGCCGGAAGCGGCCACTGCACTCCAGTCTGGGTGACGGAGTGAGACTCCAACTCAAAAAAAAAAAAAAGAAAGTATCAGAGAGATTAAGTAACTTGCTCAAATTTAAACAGATCTTAAATGTGGACCTCTTTGACGATCTTATTTGTCTTTGGACATCTAGGATCTAGGGTAGGACTTAGTGTGTGGTAGGCACTCAGTAAATGTTTGTTGAGGAAAAGTCAAGGAGACCAATGGAAAACCATCCCTTCAGTTCAGATAATGACAGTGGGGATGGATAAAAGCTTAGGCATGACAGATCATTACAGAGCTGAAATGAGCCGGGGAGTGAGATTGGGTGAGGAGACGAGGAAAGGACAAGGCATTTCCATGTTTTGACTTTGAGCACTTCTGTATTTTCGGAAATTTTTACAAAAGCACATGGTGCTTTTACAATTTTTTCTTTTTTAAGAGACAGAGTAGCGCTCTGTTGCCCGGGCTGGAGTACAGTGACACCTTCATAGCTCACTGCAGCCTCGAACTCCTGGGTTCAAGTGATCCTTCTGCCTCAGCCTCCTGTTTTACTTTTTTTTTTCCAAGGAGAAAGTGCAGAGGTGGTCATGACATGACTAGGCACCAGCAAAACACAGAAAACAAAAGAGCAAAAGAAATCCAAGCTGACCAAAAGTCTTCTATAGAGTATGTAGAGGAATGTGGAATTGTTTGCAGTAAGAGAAATGCCAGGAGAGATGCTTTGGGAGGAGATGCTGACTGTAACTTGAAAGATTCTGGGTTTGAGAAGTAGCAGGTCACCCTTAGGGAGTGTCCACCAAGTAGCTAGACTTGTAGGTCTGAAATTCAGGGGAGAGGTTGAGCCAGAGCCATGTTCTGAGAAATGGTGGTTGAAGCCATAAGCTTAGTGTGCAGAAAAAAAAAGAGAGAATATCAACCAGAATGTTGAGGGGGTAAGGCACATCCAAAGGGAAAAAGAAGGGGAGGCAGGGAAGTAGCCTTGAAGAGGAGTAGCCAGCAATGTAGGACAAACATACAAGGGAAAAGAAAATTTCTTTTTTGAGTCTGAGTCTCACTCTGTCGCCCAGGCTGGAATGCAGTGGCACGCTCATAGCCACCGCAGCCTTGACTTTCTGGGCTCAAGCAAAAGCAATCCTTCTGCCTCAGCCTTCCAAGTAGCTGGAACTACAAGCATGCTGCTATGCCTGGCTAGAGAATTTCAAAAAGAAGCATAGCCAGGCGCAGTGGCTCATGCCTGTAATCCCAGCACTTTGGGAGGCAGAGGCAAGAGGATTGCCTGAGTCCAGGGGCTTGAGATCAGCCTGAGCAACTTGGTGAGACCTTGTCTCTACAATAAATCAAAAAATTAGCTGGGAGTAGTGGCACACACCTGTGGTTCCAGCTACTTGGAAGGCTGAGGTGGAAGGATTGCCTGAGCCCAATGGGTCAAGGCTGCGGTGGCCATGAGTGTGCCACTGCACTCCAGCCTGGGCCATGGAGTGAGACTCCGACTCAAAAAAAACATATGTAAATGGCATCAAATAGGAAGGAAGTGTTGAACGAGAAGAAGAATAACAAAAGACATTTGGATATGGAAATTAAAACCTCTGAAGGCCCATTTCTAGAAGCATGGACCCCCGGGGTGGGTAGCCATATTAAAAGGGCTTAGGCTGGCACGGTGTCTCATGTCTGTAATTCCAGCATTTTGGAATGCTGAGGCAGGAGGATCACTTGAGCCCAGGAGTTCAGGACCAGCCTGGGCAACATAGTGAGACCCCCAACTCTACTAAAAAATAAAAAATTGGGTGGCTCAGCCTGCAATTTCAGCACTTTGGGAGGCCGAGGTGAGTGAATTGCCTGAGCCCACGGGTTCAAGACCAGCCCGGGCAACTTGGCAAGACCTTGTCTCTACAATAAATAAAAAATTAGCCAGGTGTGGTACTAGGCACCTGTAGTTCCGGCTACTTGGAAGGCTGAGGCAGAAGGATCGCCGGAGCCCAGCAGGTTGATGCTGGAGTGGCTGTGAGTGCACCATGGCACTCCAGCCTGGGCAACAGAATGAGACTCTTAACTCAAAAAAAAAATTGGCTGGGCGTGGTGGTGTACCTGTACTCAGGAGGCTGAGGTGGAAGGGTTGTGTGAACCCAAGAGGCTGAACCTGCAGTGACTTGTGATTGTGCCACTGCACTCCGGACACTGGCCTGGGCAACAGAGTGAGACCCAGACTCAAAAAAAAAAAAAAAAAAAAAGGGAGGCCTAGATGTAATAGCCCTGAGAATAACTGCATGTGAGTGAAAGTTTGACAAAAGGGGAAGGGAAGAAATGTAATAGGGTGTAGGAAGAGCTATTTGGAGGTAGAAGAAAGTTTTTTATTTTCTTTTTTTATTTTATTTTTTTTAGCTGGAGTCTCTGTTGCTCAGGCTGAAGTGCAGTGGCAGACTCACAGCTACCGCAGCCTCGACCTGCTGGGCTCAGGAGATCCTTCCTCCTCAGCCTCCCAAGTAGCTGGAACTACAGGTTCATTCCACCACATCCAGCTAATTTTTTATCTATTGTAGAGATGAGGTCTCTCCAGGTTGCCCAGACTGGTCTCGAACCCCTAGGCTCAGGAAATCCTCTTGCCTCTGCCTCCCAAAGTGCTGGGATTACAGGCATGAGCCACCACACCCATCAGAAAGAAGTTTTGATGACCGTACCCTTTTGTTCTGGTGCCTGCCATGGTGCTTCCTGGTAACAATCACTTACTGGAGACTTACTATGTGCCAGGCACTGTACTAAGCCCTTACATCATGTATTGTCTCATAGACTCCAGTTTTTCTTTCTGTCATATGACCTACACATAGCTGCTGAAACAGCCTGTGCAAGTGCTGATCATGTCTCTCCTAAAAGATCATTAGTGACACTCATTCCTCAGAGAGTAAAATCCAAACTCCTCAGTTTGGCAACTAAGAGCCTTCTTTGTGTGACCTTCACTTGCCTGTCCAGTTTTGTCTCACTCTGCTACTTAACCAGCACCATGAGCTCCTTGCCTGTGAGCATGCATTCATTAATTCATCCAATAAACATGTATTGAGTACCCACTATGTGCCAGGCATTAAGTGGGGAAAGCATGGAGACAAGAGAAATGACTTCCTCCTTTCATGGAGTTTACCAAAAAGAAATCAATAAACAAGAAAACATCAGACAGGCATTAGGACTTTGATGAAAATAAAAGAGGATAATGTGATGAAGAGTGGCTGTTGGGGGAGGAGGACTAACTTGGATGGGATTGTCAGAGCAAGTCTTGGCAAGTAGGTGAGTTTAGGCTGAAGTCTTGTTGACAAAAGCCTTCGCAGGGATCTGGGCAAGGAACATTCTGGGCAGAAGGAACAGTTAGTTCCACGGCTCTAAGGAGTGCAGAACCTTTATGTGACCAAGGAGCAGAGAACGCAAGTGTGCTGAGGCACAGTGAGGGAGAGGGACAGTGATATCAAGGAGAGACTGGAAGTGGGAGGGGACCAAACCACAAGGACCTCTTCGGCTTGAGTAAGGGTTTGGGTTTCATTCTGAAAGCAGTGGGAAGCTGCTGATGATAAACAGAGAAGTGATGATAAGATTTAGAATTTTAGGAGATCATTCTGGGCCAGGCACTGTGGCTCACACCTGAAATCCCAGCACTTGGGAGGACGAGGAGGGAGGATTGCTTGAGTCCAAGAGTTTGAGACCAGCCTGGGCAACATAGTGAGATCTTGTCTGCACAAAAAAACTTTAAAAATTAGCCAGGCATGGTGGTGCACATCTGTAGTCCTAGCTACTCTGGAGACCAAGGCAGAAGGATTGCCTGGGCCCAGGAGGTCGAGGCTGGTGAGCTGTAACCATGCCACCGCACTTAGGCTTGGGGAATAGAGTGAAATCCCCAACAACAGCAACAACAACAGCAAAATCGCTTTAGCTCCTATGAGAAGAAATGAAAAATAAAATCAGGAAGATCACTTTGGAGGCTACTACAGGAATTCAGGTAAGTGATTTTGTTCGTTTTGGAAGGAAAAGGAGCGGTAGAGATGGAAAGGTTTGACTTGTAGGTTTGAGGGGAATCTGAGAGGTAAAACTGATAGGGTATGGTGATGACCTCAGTATTGGAGTGAGAAAGAGCAGATGTGTGGAGCACATGCAAGAAGTTAGTCATTCAGTCATAGGGTAGAGACAAAAGAAAAATTTGGAAAGGCAGCTACCTCCAGTCTCATCAACAGCATTTAAATATTCCCTGCTCAGTCAGGTGTGGTGGCACATGCCTATAATCCCAGCACTTTGGGAGGCCAAGGCAAGAGGATTGCTTGAGCCCAGCAGTTTGAGACAGTCTAGGCAACATAGCAAGCCCTTATCTCTAAAATGAGAATTTAAAAAATTAGCTGGGCGTGGTAGTACTCACCTGTAATCCCAGCTACCTGGGAGGCTGAGGTGGGATAATCGCCTGAGCCCAGGAGGTTGAGGCTGGGGTGAGCTGTGGTTATGCCACTGCCCCCCAGCCTGGGTAACAGAGTGAGGCCCTGACCAAGAAAATAATAATAATAAAATTAACTAAATATTCCCTGCTCAAGTTGGAGGACTGGGCAGGAAGACAGGGAGGAAAGGGAGTTGGCAGAACCACAAAGCAAGTCATACATTGCCCTCCAAGAGCTCACATCTTAGAGGATAGAAATACCTAAAGATGTACCACATGAAAAACAAATGATAAGAAAGGACTCCATGTATGTCACAAACAGCAAGCAACCTGTGTCTATAAAATACTTTCAGGAAGTAGGGGTAGCAGGAGCTGGCGCCTGGGGAGGGCTTTAGTTTGGAGGTAATATACCAACTCTGCGGGCAGCTAGGAGGTTTCACTTCTCCTACAAGAACCTGAGGATAACCAAGGAGTGGGAACTAGAGGGGGCTCCGGACTACGGGTTACCTGCTTGCATCCTTTCAGAGGGTGAAGGGGCACACTTGAAGAGCCTGCTCACAACATTAGACAGTACAGGAATCTGTGAAAGCCCCAGATATGTCTGTGGTTAGAGCCAGAAGGGATCTTTATCTGATTTAATGGATAGCCTGAGGACTAGAGTGAAT
This sequence comes from Tarsius wallacei, assembly GCA_963574415.1. NCBI lineage: Eukaryota > Metazoa > Chordata > Mammalia > Primates > Tarsiidae > Tarsius > Tarsius wallacei. The sequence continues at coordinate 1,676 of CAUYQG010171107.1, read as the reverse complement.
AACTGACCCATACAAGTTTGGCTGGTAAATACCTGCTCCAAAACTAGAAACTGCGACTTCTAATCCCTGGTTCTGTGCTCCTTCCAGATCCTGCCTCCTAAATCTAGCATCACTCACAAAGAGCACAAATTATAGTTCCTAACTTAATTTGGGGTTATGACTCCTTGTGCTAATAATGGAGCATTTGATGACCTCAAATGCCCTCTAACTGGCTCTCTCCTATGGGACACCCTTCCAGGACTCTTTACATTAATCCAGTGTAAATTCTCAGAATGTCCCTTCTGAGGAATAGCATACTCAACTTTCTCGTTCTGCATTCTACCTCTTTTCAAAACCCTTCCACCCCAGAGAGATGAAACCCCAGAATTTCACATAAATTATCCCTTACCTTCACCTGCCAGGCTCTTTCCTTACCTCCTCATCTGATTGTTTCGAACTATTGCCATTGTCTACCTATTGATTGTGTTTGACTTAGAACAATACTTGTGTAGATAAAATAAATGAAAATAATATATGCTCATGTTTCCATAACAAGGATGTAAAATCATTCCCAGCTAATAGGGATGTCATTTCTGCTCTTGTTTCAGGCCAGGATAGTATCAGGAAATATTAATTAGCAAATTAGATTCCACTCTGACTCAGGAGTCACTCAAGTATTTACCAAGCTCTTTAACACATCGCTTCATGGGAAACCTAGACAAAGTGGAGGGGAGACAGGAGAGGAAGAGCCACAGGGTACATTAGAAAGTCATTACGGGTCATTACATTTAGAAATTTCCTGTCAGAGCAGAGTCGCTCATTGGAATGGGCTCAGAGCTCTACGTCACAGAGGTCAAAATTCAGATAGCAATATTTTAAAAATCAAAGGAGTATTTATTTATTTATTTTAGAGACAGGGTCTCTGTCTGTCACTCAGGCTGGAGTGCAGTGGCATGACCACAGCTCACTGCAGCCTCAAACACCTGAGCTCAAGTGATTCTCCTGCCTCAGCCTGCCAAGTAGCTGGGACTGTAATCATGCACCACATATCCAGCTAATTTTGTATTTATTTTTTGTAGAGATGAGGTCTGTCTACATGAGCCAGGCTGGTCTTGAACTTCTGGCCTCAAGCAATCCCCCCCGACCCACCACCCACCCTCCCCCACCCCTGCCACTAGCCCCCACCCCCCTTGGCCTTCTAAATTGCTGGGATTACAGGTATGAGTCACCATGCCCAGCCTGATCAAAGCAGTTTGAATCAAGAAGCTTTTGTGCTGTTTTTATACAAACTATACCTCAGGGAAACCGAATCACTGATAAAGTGGAGTTCTCTTTATAGAACTATATCAGCAAGGCTGGGCTCAGTGACTCAGCCTGTAATCCCAGCACTTTGGGAGGCCAAGGCAAGTGAATTGCAAGACCAGCCTGGGAAACTTGGCAAAAAAGCCAGGCGTGGTAATGCATACCTGTAGTTCCCGCTAGGAAGGTTGAGGTGGAAGAATCACCAGAGCCCAGCAGATTGATGCTGGGGTGGCTGTGAGTGTGTCACTGCACTCCAGCCTGGCCGAGAGTGAAACTCCAACTCAAAAAAAAAAAAAAAAAAAAAAAAGATAACCCCGAGCCCGGGGGGGGGGGGGCCAACCGGAATCCCCCCCCATTGGGGGGGGGGGGGGGGGGGGGGGGGGGGGGGGGGGTGG
>CAUYQG010171105.1:0-24867 GCA_963574415.1 Tarsius wallacei | reverse complement strand
CGGCTAATTTTTTGATTTATTGTAGAGATGAGGTCTCGCTTGCCCAGGCGGGTCTCGAACCCGCGGGCTCAGGCAATCCACTCACCTCAGCCTCCCAAAGGCGCGGGATTACAGGCTGAGCCACCGAGCCCGGCTATGTGTTTTCTTAATACAGACAAAAATAGGACCTAGGTGAAGTAGGTGGAGAAGGCCCCTCTCAAAAGATAATCATAACAACAGGAGTCAATGTTTATAGGTCTTGCAGTATGCCAGGCCCTGGTCTAAGTTGTTTATATCTACGAACTCACAACGAACCTATGGGGTAAGTACCAGTATTATTTCTACTTTAGAGAGAAGCAAGCTAAGACACAGAAAAATTAATTAACTTGTATCAGGTCACACTGGCAGGTGAAGGGACCAGGATTCCAACTCAGACAGTCTGGATCCCCAGTCTGTGCCCTAAACTGCAACAATAATAGGAGACAGTTTGATGTTTGAAAGGTTCATCAGGAGAGGTGACATTTTTAGAGGCACTACTGCCTACATGCTAAGCAGTACATTGTCTCATGTAATTCCCATAACAACTTCTTGAGGTAGGGCTTATTATTATCTTCATTTTCTAAAGAGGAAATCCAAGTTTAGAAAGCTGAATGACTTTCCTTAAGTTACCAGTTACCAAATGCCAGAAGCCAGAACTCCCAGATCTAATGTCACATCAAAGTCAAGCTATGTGCCTAATGCCCAGCAGCAAGAACTATGGTATCAAGTGGTGTAGGTCTTTAAATGCAAATAGGAGGCAGGGCATTTCTTCTCTTAGTCTTTGACCAGCTTATCATTATAACCTCCTCCCCACTGCAGGTCCAAGAAGAACTGTGTAGAAGAGGATTCCCTTCTTTCCAGCTCCTAAATTTTAAAACAAATTGAATAAAAGAACATAGAACTGCCTTGACATGGCTCCTAAATTTTAAAATAAATTAAATAAAAGAACATAGAACTGCCCTGACATGTTCTGCCAGATGCCGTCGATTTGACAGTGTGCCTGGTTCAGAGGCCACTGGCAGGCATCCAGGAAGAGTGTACATTTTTTTTTTTATTGAATGAATACCTGATTAAGTTAAGGACTCTGAGCCAGGGGAGGAGGAGCAGTTTGGCAGCCCAATGCCGTAGGGTTTCTGGCAGCTCATTCAATGTCCTTAATGTTCCACTGGCTTCGTGCTGGGCCACATGTGAGCCCCAGGAGAGGCTGCTGTAATTACTCAGCTTTTTTATTGAAAACAGCTGCAGGTAGCGAGTCATCTCATTGTTCATTTTGCTGGTGACTGGAAACAACTCAGGGACATCTTGGGCTCCACTACGCTCCAGCCTCACTTTGAAATCAATGGAGGTAGAGAGTGGGCTCCTCACTTGCTGGGCTTTTCAAATGAGCCATTCATCTTCTGAGGGTCAGAACTCAGCCACCCATTCACCAAGTGTGAGTCATATCCCTAATTTTAAAACAAACATTTATTTCAGAGAGAATTCTTATCTTGGCTGGTTTTTATAGCCAGTTTCCCTGTCCTTCCTACACTTGATTTAGGCTGGTTTCAGCAAGATTGTTGTCTTTGTGCATACATATCTCTTCCAGTAAATCTGAAGACTACTGAAGTGCTTCCTTGAGATTAATCGTAAGACAATCTGTTATAGTTTTAGATAATTGGATGTGAATGTTTAGAGCCCTTCCCGAATAGCACACATCTTTAGCAACATCTCACACAGTGTACTTGTACTTTCTGGTGCAGGAAGTATCAGAGGGTTAATAATCTCACATGGGAATGTGTGCTAGAAATGAAATCTCTTCACAAATATGCAGAATTTTATGTCCCTTCTTCAAATTTCATTTTTTAAAACATTACATCCAAAAATCTAGAAAAGATCCAGAGATCCTTTGCCTTTTTTTGTTTGTTTGGTTGGTTTTTGTTTTGTTTTTTTTTCAGTTGGAGTCTCATTCTGTCGCCCAGGCTGGAGTACAGTGGCACTGCAGCCTCGACCTGCTGGGCTCAGGCGATCCTTCCGCCTCAGCCTTCCAAGTAGCTGGAACAACAGGTGCATGCCACCACGCCCGACTAATTTTTTGACTTATTGTAGAGACGAGGTCTCACCAAGTTGCCCAGGCTGGTCTCAAATTCCCAGGCTTAGGCAATCCTCTCGCCTCGGCCTCCCAAAGTGCTGGGATTATTGACTGAACCACACCTCCTTTGCCTTTTAATAACCAGCTTCTAAGAAAGATAAACTGCCAGAGATAGACACAGGATAAGAACAATAAACCAACAAATGAAGGGTGACACTCCTAGAATCCCAAGGGGTTATGAAATTTAGTCTACAAGCAGCATCAGAGTTTACAATCTAATGAGGAAGACATGTGAAAACAAGGATTGCAGTGGTCTTAAATGGCTTTGCTTACATTTTAGGAATGATTACAAAAGGAAGTCGCAGTCTGGGGATCTACCTGGAGGGGATGGCTGTTGTTAGCCTAATTGGGACCTGGGAGGATAGCCAAACAGTTATTGAACAGTGAGTGGATGAGAATACAGGGCAAGGTGCTAAGGAGGCACAGAGGAGGGACACGGACTAGGGGGTTGGGATAGGAAGAACATAAAATAAGTGACTTGGAAAGACAGACCTGAAAGATGGGTTAGAATAGTGGTCCTCAAAGTATCGTCCCTGGGTCAGCAACATCCACATCATCTGGGAACCCTGGGTGAATCTGACGTACACTCAAGCATAAGAACCAGGCTCATTGTGGGCGGGGGGGTGGATGGAGTGGAAAGTGCTGTAACGAGCAGAAGGAATACATGTAGCCAAAGCCTTGAGCAAGCATTTTGAGGGCCGGAACAGGACACAGCCACACCACTGGCTACATATTGTCTGTGGTGGCTCTCATGCTACAGAGACAGAGCTGAGGGGTTTGACAGAGTCTGCATGGCCTGCAAAGCCAAAACAATTTATTAGATGGCCTCACCAAAGTTTGCCACCCCTGATTAGGAAGGTGGCTCTCACATAATCCAGTGATAGAGTCAGAGGAGAAGAGGAGGACAGATGTCAACCAGTTTTCAGCCTTGAGTGAGCAATGACATAACACAGCAATGACACTAAATTGATGCTTCTCACTTGTTACAGCGCACAGCCCCCTTTAGGATGTGAGAAAGGGAATATAGCTTTAAGGACATAAAGATGCCCTGATGTCCAGTCCTGGGCTACCAGGCTAACTCTGGCAGGTATTTTGGAGATCCATGTAGCTCCAAGCAGAATTGAGGGGGGATGAGTGCTTAAAAACAAATTTGCAATTTGTTAGCAAATCTTTTCAATCATGGCATGCAATTTATTTTTCTAATTTCTGCATTGTGATAAAATATACATAATATAAAATTTACCATTTTTAAGTGTACAGGTCAGCAGCATTAAGTACAGTCACACTATTGTGTGACCATCACCACCATCCATCTCTAGAACATTTTCATCATGACAAACCACAACTTTATAGCCATTAAACAATAACTCTCATTGCCCCCTAATCCCTGGCCGTCTCTCTTCTACTCTCTGTCTCTGAATTTGACTATTCTAGGTAACGCATATAGGTGAAATCATATGATATTGTTCTTTTGTGTCTAGCTTCTTTCAGTAAGCATAATGTTTCATGATTCACATTGTAGCATGCAGAATTTCATTCCTTTTTAAGAAAAGGGGGATGAATAATATTCCACTGTATGGATATACCACATTTTGTTTATTTATTCATCTATTGATGAACATTTGTGTTGCTTATTCCTTTGGCTGTTGTGTGTGATGCTGCTGTGAACATTGGTGTACAGCATCTGTTTGAGTCTCTGCTTTCAATTATTTCGGGTATATACTCAGAAGTAGAATTGCTGGGTCATATGGTAATTCTATATTTAACTTTTTGAGAAACTGCCAAACTATTTCCTTCAGCAGCTGCATCATTTTATATTACCACCAGCAATGCATAAAGGTTCCAATTTCTCTACATCCTCACCAGCACTTGCTATTTTTCATCTTTTTTTAATATAAGGGCCATTCTAATGGATATAAAGCAGTATCTTATTGTGAATATGTAATTAATTTTTAAAGCGCAGTTAAAGGAGGTGAGAACACTAGTTTTCTGTTGGTGGGGGTAGGGGTAAGGATCGGACACTGTATTTAAAGTCATTGAAACTTGCTGCCAAGGAGAGATGGAATCAAAAGAAGTCTTAAAGATCATCTATACCAAAGGTTCTTGCCATTAGCTGCACATTATAATCTCCTGCTACATTTTTTAAAAATGTTAATTATGATCCCCACCTCTGGGAATTCTAATTCAGTTGACCTGGAGCGGATCTGGACATTGGTTTTGGTTTTAAAAGCTCCCCAGCTGAATCTTGTGTGCAGCCAGTGTTGATTTCTTATTCTGCTGGTGAGAAAAGTATGGCCCTAACACTGAGGCTCTAAGGGCTCTTGTCTCCCAGCTCACTGCCACTGGGACACCCACTGTTCAGCATGACCATGAACACAGTGAAACCAGTAATGTCCCAGGTACATGTGCAGCCTCTTCTGTGTTCTGGAAATATGTCCTCAAAAATCTGGAAGGCCAAGTGTGAGAGCCAAATCCTCCATTAGGTCTGTTGGGATGTTCAGCATTCAGTGACCACGGTAAATTTCTAGTAAGTCAGTTCCACTCCATGGACTGAGGATAATTAAGACACCAGCAATTTGCCCCTATTGTTCCAGCACTTTGAGTTCTGTACCCAGAAAATTGATCTGCTCGATGTTTCTTCCATGTGTTTGCTATTGGGTAATTTCCACAGAGAGCCCTGGTCACATTATACGGCCAACATATATCCCTCCCTCTTTCTGTGTCACTCATCTGCCTGTTCCTGGGCCACTATTTTGGAGTGCATAGATTTGGATTCATCATTCATGATGCATTCTTATTCCTGAACCCTGATGGACCTCATTTAAATGTTGTTATGTTTATTGTTATGTTATTTTATTACTTAACCTATTTAAGTGTATAATCATTGCTGGTATTGGCCAACTACAGAGCTAGAGAGAACAGTCACCACAAGATCACCCTCTCTTCTGACACTATCTGCAAGTTGAGGGGGTTTCCCAAACCACCCTCAGTTTCAGTGGTTCACTGGAAAGATTCACAGAACTCACTGAAAGTTATTTATATTCATGGTTACAGATTATTACATGGAAAGGATACACATTAAAGTCAGTCAAGGAAAGAGACAGATAGGGCACAGTCTGGAAGGGGTTCAGATACAGAGCTTCTGTTGTCCTCTTCCGTGGAGTCAAAGATGGTGTTATCTCCTCCCAGCCATGACGTGTGACAGTTTACAGGGTGTATTCCAACCAGGGTCTCTCACCTGAGCCTCTGTGCCCAGCGTTTTTATTGGATCTCAATCACCTATTGCCCTCACGACTACACTTTAGTCCTCTGCCCCACTTGGAGGTCAGGCAAATATCTTTTGGCATTAGTTCCCCAGAGAGGTTGAAACTTATGCCATGTGGCCCAAAGCCCCCATCATAAATTGGGCTGTTAGACTGTCTGATGGCCAAAGCCCCCGGGCAAATAAGCATACTCCTATGAAACAGGACATTCCAGAAGCCTACACATCACTTCCTAGTAGCCAAGGGCAAAGGCCAGACCTCAATTTGGGTGAGGTTAAGTTCTTCACTACACACCACTGAATCCACTGCATAACCCAAGAACTGGAACCCAGGTTTTTGTATCAGGACTCTTCTGTTATTTCAGTTATTTTTTTTTTTTTAGCCATGATTTTAGGTGAGTGACGTATACTGTGAGCCTTGGTATCCTTATCTTTAAAATGCAATGATCATTCTTGTCTTTAAAATGCAGTGATCATACCTTGGTTGTCATGCCTGCTGTGCTTTGGAGAGGCTGGGCCCCAGGAGATCGCAGGGCCTTTGCAGTCACGAAGATGGCCAAGTTGTGCAGTGTCACAAAGACTGTGAAACAACCCTAGAAGGGAAACCAATGTGTAACTACCTGGAGGAATGGCTTGTTAGTTTATGAAATGTCTGGAGGCTTCAGCTTTCCTTTCAACCAACCACACCAAAGGCAATGAATACTTTAAAAGCCTCCTGGGTGCCTCAGTTCCAGAAAGATGCTTTTCTGACTTGGTGGAGATTTTCATGTTCTCTATTGGTAACTTGGGCCACCTAATCTGGAAACCCAGCCCCCTGGTGACTGGTGGAATCCAACTAGTCCTTCTTTGCATTGTGGTGTATAGCAAGGCTCGGGAGAGTGTGTGCGAGTAGACAGCTGGCAGCCTTTTCTGTGGGATGTGGAAGGAAGATCCTGCATTTCCCCACAATGCCTCTTGGGAATTACTCATCCAGAAAGTATTGTGGAAGAGCAGGCAAAGTGGAACAAAGAACTCTTGCACTTAACCCTTATCTATAAATGCCAACGCACCTGTCTATACTGCGCTGAGTGTTCAGCAGTTTTGACCAAAACTGGCATGACCCCCAAGCCCTACCCTCCCTATTCACCTGTTCTCACCCCAAGCGACTTTTTTTTATTTCCCCGGATGAAAAAAATCCTCAAAAGGAAACGCTTTGCCAATGTGAAATAGATGAAACAAAAAAACAGCAGAAGCACTAAAAGGCATCAAAACTGTCAAGTTCAAAAACTGTTTTGAGCAGTGGAAAAAGCATCTTGATAGGTGTATTTCATCAAACAGAGAGTACTTGGAAAGTGACTAAAGTTGAAACATGTAAGAATAAATACACAATTTTTTATAAATACTATCCATTTGGGGAAATCCCCTCCTTGTATTGTATATCATGTTGGTGGTAAAAATATTCAAGGGAGAATAAAAGTGACAGATTCTCATCCTCCCAACCCCATTTTAACTGTGTTACCTCAGCCAATTCTTTTCACCTTGTCACATCGATCCCAGGCATGAGATTACCAGTGGTCGAGTCTCTCTCACCTTGAAGCAATTTAGCCTGGATTGGGGCAAAACCCACTAAGTCCAGGCAGTGTGGAAAGCACCTGTGTAACTGTTTCCAGTCTTCGCTGGAGTAGTGCATAAACCGAAACTTGGGTACTCCAAGGTAGCTCATTTGGCCGATACTACACGTTAAAGCAGAAAGGTATTTGCTTATGTATTGAACCAGGAAAGATCTTGACAGAAAGGCATTTCCAGCTTTTCTTAAAAACTCCAGCTCAACTCTCTTGGACAATTCATCTGGGACCAGTTTGGATCCAGATGGCTGTTTTTCTGTCTTGAGCCTTTCCAGGAATTCCAGCACGGGCAGGCCGCCAGAGGACACTGGCTATGCAGCCGCTGCAGCCACGTTTTCCATGGGAGCCAGCTTCGAGGGATCGCCTAGCCCAGCTGTGGCCTCACCCTCCGTTCTGGTCCAGGCCTGTCCCCCGGCGCTTGCAGACATGTGCCATGAACCATGCAAGGGACCCCGGCAACATGACCAATCTCTTCTATTCCCAGGGGTGGCAAAGTCCCCTAACAGCCCCAGTACTCGCTCTTGCAATTTTGACTAGGGACAGCAATGGCAGAAGTCAGGTATCTAAGAAAAGCTTCACCTAAGGCTTGCTGAAGCCTGTCCCTCCACCTCCATTATGCTGACAGGTAGTAGCAAATCATGGAGCCCTACTTAGCGATGAGGGAGACAGCCATTCGCCACATGCCAAGTGTCACGTTCAGCAGAAGGGCAGCCAGTGCAGCTGCATGTCTTCAGGAACCCCCTCCAGCCTCCCCGTCGAGGCCTTTCATCAGAGAATGACTGTGCCGGACGCGGGTTACTCAAGCCCTGTGGGTGCCCGAACGAGACTGTTATTTGGGTGGATTTAAATTTTTCAGTTACTGCATTAAGTTGAGTCGTCTTCATTGCCAGAAAATCTATAGATGAACAGGGCCAAAAAATGATTTTTCATCGTGCTAATAATATAAATAGCGGGGCCACTTTTCTTCTGCCTTTCCTTGGCCCACCAAAGTCCCAGCGATCTGTGGCAATGGCAGATCCTCGCCTACCCAGCAAGGCTCTGTGTGGCATGTGCTGCTGGCTGTCACCAACTCAGGGGAGCCTGTGCTGGGTGCAGGCTAGAACTTGTTTTTTGTGACACCAGAGAGAGAGAGAGCTTGTTCAGAAATCTTATCAGTGCTCTCAATTCTTCACATACAGCCTGTTTAGGAAGCTCCCTCTGCAGTCTCAGCTCTCCTGGGGCCTGAATCACAATTGGGTGGGTGGCCTTGAGTCTGGATGCTGAGCCTGGGGCCCCCCCGACTCGCTTGCCTGTGAATTACAAACATCCTTGGCCGGGCGTGGTGGCTCACACCTGTAATCTCAACACTTTGGGAGACCAAGGCATGTGGACCGCTTGAGTCCAGGAGTTTGAGACCAGCCTAGGCAACGTAGTAAGACCTTGTTTCCATTAAAAAAAAATTTTTTTTTAACTATCCAGGCGTGATGGCATGCGCCTGTAGTCCCAGCTATTTAGGAGGCTGAGGTAGAAGGATCACTTGAGCCCAGAAGGTAGAGGTTGTGGTGAGCTGTGATCATGCCACTGCACTCCAGCCTGGATGACAGAGTGAGACTCCGACTCAAAAAAAGAAAAAGAGATACAAGTATCCTGATCTCTCTTCCTTAGCCACTTCCAATGCCTTACCAGAGGCAGTCCTTAATTATTCTCAATACGGTACAAAGGTTTTATAAGCATCAGTTCCCTTACTTATTCCTGTGCATTCTGTCTCTTTTCTGCATTAAAAAAAAAAAAAGCTTATTTGCTGTTAAGCTGCCATTGCCATAGTGCATCCCAGTATTTCAGTGAAACCTGAATCTTGACTGGCTAGACCAAGAAAGTGATTTCCAATACTAGTTCTAACTCTATGTGGCCTTGGGAGAGACTCAGTGTCCCCATTTGAAAAAAAAAGGCAGGTAATAATATAAACTTCAGGAGTTTGTCTTGAGGAGCAAATGAAATGCTTAAGTAAGGTTCATGGCTTGTAGTAGATGATCAATAAATGGAAGCTACTTGTAGTAGTTTCCTGTGACTGCTGTAATAGATTACCACAATCTTGGTAGCTTTATACTACACACATTTATTCTCTCACACTTCTGGAGTATAGAAGTCTTTAATCAAGGTGTTGACAGGGCCTTGCTTCCCCCAAAGGCTCTAAGGAGACAATCCTTCCTCGCCTCTTCCAGCTTCTCATGGTTCCAGGTGTTCCTTGGCTTGAGACGGCATAGTTCCAATCCCTCTGCCCCCATCTTCCTACGGCCGTCTCCTCAGTGTGTCTCAAATCATTCTTTGCCTTTCTTGTGTAATGACACTTGTCTTTGAATTCAGAGCCCACCTGGATAATCCAGAATCATCTTGTCTCAAGACCACTGATTATATCTGCAAAGACCCTTTTTCCAAATAAAGTCACATTCGCAGGTTCCAGGTGGATTTTACTTTTGAAGGCTTATGATTCCTCCTCCTACTCTGCTTTATTAATGATAAAGATTAAGAGATACACGTATCTATTCTTGTGTCCTTAGGCCTTGTGTGGACCCTTTCTAGCTTGGATTACAAGCTATAATTCCTTGCTTTTACTCCTCTCACTTGCCACACTTCTGTGAAGAGCAAGATCCATGTCCCAGGGGTGCAGAGTTAAGAAGAGAAACCCAAGTGTGTTGGGGTGAGTCTCTCCAGCAGCACGTTCTGCAAAGTTGTGCCAGATCCCAGCTCACCTCTCAGCTGGCCTCTGGCCTGAATGGACATGGATGGGGCCTTCCATCCCCTTCTAGAGCCTCCTTGTTTGGGGACCAAAAAGGCTGCCCAGGGACTCTCCAGGCTAGACGCAGAAGAATCGGTTTCCCTTAAGGACACAGCAAGAAGAAACTGCAGAAGCAGGCCAGGCTTAGAAGCAGGCCCTCGTCACAGGATGGGATCCGTCTCAAGACATTCATAGTGGGGAAAAAATGTAAAGTAGCTTGAACACCCAGCCAAGACAGGGGCCCCCACCACGTATCCCTGAGCATCGACCTCAAATCTTGGAAGGCTTGTATTTCTTTTTCTTTTTTTAGTAGAGTCTCACTCTGTCACCCAGGCTAGAGTTCAGTGGCACGATCATGGCTCACTGCAGCCTCAACCTCCTGGGCTCAGGCAATCCTTCCTAAGGCAGCTTAGCCCATTTTTAACCATTTCCATTGCTTCCAGCACTGCAGCTGTTTCTGTGCTTCCTCCGAGCACTCCTCCTCACTTGCCTGCCCCGTGGCCACACTTCCCACCAGCCTAGTCACTCCACCCTGGATATGCCCCACTTTGCCAGTGTCCCTCTGTGGCAGTAACTGTGGCTGTCCCAGTGCCATCTATGGTTGCAGTGCTTATTCTCTTATTCTGAACATTGCTTTTTTTTTTTAATGGCGCTTATGACTACTCCAATTTTTTAGGCGCCCTACCAAACTGTTGGTTCGTATTGACTGTGTAGACAAACAAAAAACTCCTAGGCTCTTTCATTTAAGCCATTCTTAAGCCAGTTCTCTTCAACCTTGCCACTAGGCTAATTGAGCTATTGAAACCAAGGGCAGGCATTTACATTTATTCTCATTAATCTTAATTTTCCTGGTTCTGTGCCATCACTTCCAGCTTCTGAGGATATATTTGAATCTTAATCGTAATATATTAAGCATCCCTTCCAACCTTCTGTTACCTCTAAGTATGATAACCAAAACACTAATAAAATGTTGAACAGAACAGAACTAAAAATAGAGTTCTGGCTTGCCATTTGCTTCACACTGACATTGAGCAGTTAAGGTCCACTGTACATACTAGAAACGAAGTAAATGTTTGATGAATGAATGTGTGATTCACTTCTGTGGGGGCATGCATGTTCAGTCAACCATGAAGGCATGTAATGATGGCCACCATCCAACCTACCTTTCCCCATCCTGGATACTCCAAGCATGTCAGGTTTGGGCCTGTTTTTAATACTCTACCAAAAATAAAATGCCTTCTGCCAGTGTGCTACATGAGTCTTCAAGTTTAGTGGTGTAATAAGACTGGGAGAAGATTAGTGAGTCAGGACTTCGAGAATCCTTGCTGTGTCTGTGTGACCTCTGCCTTCACAGCCGGGTATTCTGTCTTTTAAGTGGTCATAGTTTTTCCAGTCTCAGCACAAGTGCGTCAGTTTGCTGCTCTTCCGCCTCTTTAAGGCTATAACTGTGCCCCTGTTTGTTCATAGACATAATGCCACACACTCACGGGTTAACTCGAATGGAGAAACACAGGATTGGGGGTGTAGGCAAAGTGACCCAGTTTATTGCCACAGCCCCGGAATGCATTTTTAGGACTTTAGTCTCAAATGCTAGGAGCATCTTCCATTTGGAGCAGTTGGTTGTTATTTGCAGGACTTGGAGTCAGTGGGCATATACTGGCATGTCTCCGGCATAGAAGCAGCTCATTGTCATGTCTCTTCTCAAACAGTCTGAATCCATGGTAATGACAAAAAAATTGAAACTAAATTATAGTAAAGATATAAGTGTGAGGCTTCCTTTGTTAAATTTCATTCTTCTTCCTGGGGCTGATTGAGTTGTGTATAAAATGTATAATAATAGCCTTTTGAAAGTATGTTTCTCTACAGGTTTTTTTTTTTGTTTTTTTTTTTAACAATCAGAAGACGATCGGCATTTGTTATTCAGAGCTGTACTGGGTTTAGATGACCCCAAAGGAACCAGCCGAGCTTCACCTAAATATTAGCTGTTTATCTCCAAGGCTCCACCAATTCTCTGTTTACACACAGCACCTCATTTGGTTTTCCAAAGCCTACTCCATTAGGAAGAGGCTAGAGATGCTTAATTTGCTTAAAAGCTTAACGGTAGAAAATTGAATCTTCTGCCAGAGTGTCTGCAACCTTACTGTGCATGAGAGTCATCTGGAGCTCTTGTTAAAATGCAGAATCAGTCTGTCCGGGTGGGGGCTGAGATTCTGCATTTCCAACAAGCTTCCTAGGGAGGCTCATGTTACTGGTCTGAGAGCCACACTTTGACTAGCAAGGCCTTATACCACTCAGCTAAATTTAAAAATACTGGGTTGGAGGCCAGGCTTGGTGACTCACGCCTTACCAGCACTTTGGGAGGCCGAGGTGAGAGGATCGCTTGATCCCAGGAGTCTGAAACCAACCTGGGCAACATAGAAAGACCTCATTGCTACAAAAAAAAAAAAATTAGCTGAGTGTGGTGGTGCACACCTGTAGTCCCAGCTACTTGGGAGGCTGAGGAAAGAGGAATGCCTGAGCCCAGGAGGTTAAGGCTGACATGAACCATGATTGTGACACTGCACTCCAGCCTGGGTGACATAATGAGACCCTGACTCAGAAAAATAAAAATGAAAACACTGATAGAGAGATAGGTATAAATGTAGCTATAAATATGCTTGAGATGAATGCACTCAGGCAAGTCATAGGTAGTAAACCCCCAAATAAATTTGTCTTGATTCATCTATTAACTCCTATACGTAACATGGGTAGATGTTTAAGCAGTGTGGTTCTCTGGTAGTTCAGCACTGATATTATTGGGTGTGGCCCCGTATTTTGAAGAAATCTTTCTGTTGTGGTAGGTGCTTCCAGTGGTCAACTCCTCAGGGACCCTCAAGAGGGCAACACAGAGGCCAATTGTTAGCAACTAGAGCGAGACCCTAAAAGACGAAATTTCACTCTCTGACTTTCTACTTTCTTACTTGTTTTCCCTTTCTCTCTTCCTCCATTTTCCTACTCTACTTTCCCACCTTGGTAAGTTCTCTCTCTCTTCTTGCATCCCGCGAACGGCATCCGGTCTACCAGGCACATGGTAGCATCCTGTGGCGCCCTCTGGTGATTCACTGAAAATACAGCAAGGCCCGATCCCTACCCTCTTGTTTTCCCCTGAGGAAAGATGTAAATCATACAGAGAGCTAACGGATCACAAAGGGGAGGCAGACCCCAGAATTGGAGAGCTCTGTCTCCTCCAGGCTGCACTGGTAAATAGTTCTTCTAAATATGGTAGGAGGATGGGGTGGACATTTTTATCGTCGCTCCAGCTTTTGTGCTAATCTGTGTATCCTTGGTTCATCATCAGCCGCCCCTGGAAAGATGCTGTTTATCAATGGGTAACTTTTCAGAAGAGTAAATGTGATTCTGTGTGTTAAGGCCAATATGTCTTAATGGTCCATCAGCAGAAGACCAGCCCAGTTACTCTTTAGGGCTGACTGAGCCAGCAGCTCTCAAATCAACAGTATACATAAACCCCTGCACGACTGAGAACAAAGTCAGCATTCTTTTTCAAATTTACTAAAGCCGGGTGTTTAAAGAAGTAGCTTTAGAGGAGTTTTCTAGTTTTGTATATTGTGCATTCAATTGTACAGGCAATTTTACATTTGCATTGCTAATAGACCTCTTCCTGGATGTGTTTGACATTTTACTTGGCTTTGAAAGGACTTTTATGCTGCTGATTTTTCTTCTCCAGAGCTGCCTTGGGCTAATTAACCTATTCCCTTACTGGCTGGGCCTACTATATGCAAATATTCTCATTTTGGATTCTGACATATCACTCTTGCATGAATATCCCTAATGAAATCCTGTGGGGTTTTGTTGAATCAGTGCTACACCGAAACCAGCAGGGGGCGCATGGACTGGTTCTCTTTGAGTAGACCTTGGAAATGAATTTTCCTTACTAGTGGATATGGGAACGTGTGTGCTTTTGCAGTTCCCTTTGTTAAGAGCGACTTTTGACATCTAAAAGGAAAAGATTGTTATCGGTACTTTTCAGGCAGCCAAAAGAGGCAACTTTTTGGATGCTTCTGAAGTTTAATTGTACTGGGTGTAAATTAATGTGCTGTGTGCTCCTTATAAGAGAAGGCCATACAGAACGCACTTACTTGGGACTTATAAAAGTCCTCGGTTGGGAGGGTAAATAACTGGCATTACTCTTTGGACACTGGTAGGTCTTCATGTCTTCAACATTAATACATTAGGTCTTTTCTCTTTATTTTTTTTTCCCAGCCCAGTCTTTAAGCGCTTCTCTTGTCACGTGAGAAATCCCCTTCTTCCTGAAATGTCCTTGTATGTTTGTGACACCAAATTTCTAAACTTCTGCCTTCCCGTGTACCTGACCAAAATCACTGAGGACGGGGAATTTTCTGTTGTGTCATTTGTCATTTCATGGTGGTGTCTGCTGATGGTGTTGAAAGGTCGTTACATCATTGATTACCCCCTCCCCCCAAAAATTTACAAATTAGGGGAAGCAGAGAGAGAAAGGGAATTGTGTTACAATAGGGATCCCGCTGTTACTTCAGCACGGACAAAGATTGAATGCTGAAGGCTGTTACCATATGGTGTTTGTTTTAAAATCAGATCATGGAAAAGAGAGTCTGAGTATGAGAAACACCAACACTCGAGGGCCTGGAATTCTCAGAGCCCATTCCCACAGCTCTCAGGATCACAGCACATGACATTGCTCACACCTGCAGCAGCTACCTGTGCAGGCACCCACATCTGCTGCTTGCTAACGCAGTTCATGTAGGTTCCATTGATGTTCTGCCCTTGCTGTTGGGCTTTGGTTTGCACACACAATCGTAGGAACTCAGAGTCCAGTAGTTACTAAGAGACTGAGATATGTGTGCATAACAACTGGCTTTCGGTTCACTGCATATCCAGGTTTGAACACACAGGTCTGATTTGTCTGAAGGAGTTATTATCTCTAGTGTTAGTGGTGCGTCGGTCTTTTCCAGGGAGAAAGGGAGGAGATGGTATGAAGGGAAAATTCAAAGTCAATTTGAAAAGGAAGAGACAGGAAAGGGACATAGCAAATGTGTGACCCTCATTAAGGAAACTTTCAATACATCGGCCCTATTATTGTGTGGTATTTCTGTGGGGTTTTTAAAATGGTGTATTGGATTTTTTTTTTTTTTAAAGATGTGGGGTACAATTCAGGATTAGGTATACAAGTGGTCATCATACAGGTAAAGTTTGGGCCTCCCTTTGGTCTCCACTTAGCCTGGTTTGAGGTCAGGTGCCCGTATTGATGTTGTGTCACCCCCACCTCCCACCCCGGCACTATCCTGCTACTGCCAGTCCTCTTCTTACAGTATTATGGTAAATGTTCAGGGTTCACTTATGAGTGAGAACATGTAGTATTCTGTTCTTTGTTTCTGTGATAGATCACTGAGTATGAAGACTAAATCCATCCAAGTTGCTGTGAAGTTCATGTTTGTCCTTCTTTATGGCTGTGTAATATTCCATTGTGTATATGTACCACTTTTTTTTAATCCAGTCCAGTTTCGATGGGCAGCATAGTTGGTTCCATATTAAATTTATTTTTTAACTGTCTCACTCTGTTACCATATGAGTGGCTATGCTAGGAATTCTTTGAAAACTTGTAGAGAATAGGATTATTTTTGTCTGCTTCTGCTGGGTTGGCATGTGTGTGTGTGTGTGTGTGTGTGTTGAGCAAGAGGGAATCATTGTAGATCCAGTGTGGACCCCAAGCCCGGTAGAGTCTTCCAGAGCAATAGCTCTGGCAGACAAGGGTTCAGAAATAGCATTTGAGAACTTCCACCCCTAACCCTCTCCTTCCCGTGCCTGGCTCTGAGGGCAAGGGCCAGCTGGTGTCCTCGGCCGGGGGGTGGTGTCTGCGGCCCGGTGTTGTGTGCCGCGCCCGCCCCCCCCCCCCCCCCCCGGGCTTCATTTGATTTTTCCGGCCAGGTGAAGAGGAGAAGGAGGAAACCAGCAATTCTGAAAAAGAAAATTAAAGAAAAAAACTAGAGGAAATTTTAAAATGCATTGCCTATGGTCCAAGGAGGAAAAAAGAGGGCATTGAGAATGTCTTGGGGGAGTGAACGCCATAAGAGAGCCCGTGCTTTGAAGTTTTGACTTGCTCAGTGTCTTGATGATCTTCCCTTGTGATGTGCCAGCCCAAATGGCTTGTGTTTTGTCTGCTCCCGAGCTGGGTCTCCAATCGGGGTCTTAGAGTCCACGTTGAATCCAGAGACCTTAATCTTGCCAAGGACGTGTTTTTCCCGGTGCTGATGTGTTTATTTCCCTTCCCTCCTCCCCCTTCTCCTCCCTTTCCTTCTCCCCCTGTCGCTGCCCCCTTCCTCTTCCCAGAATCCAGAGCTGCTGTTGGCGGATTGCGCCCACGGGGAGATGATTCCTCATGAAGAGCCTGGATCCCCTACAGAAATCCAATGTGACTTTCCGTTTATCAGACTAAAACCAGAGCCCGCCAGACAGTGAAACAGTCACCGTGGAGGGGGGACGGCGAAAAATGAAATCCAACCAAGAGCGGAGCAACGAATGCCTGCCTCCCAAGAAGCGCGAGATCCCCGCCACCAGCCGGCCCTCCGAGGAGAAGGCCCCCGTGCTGCCCAGCGACAACCACCGGGCGGAGGGCGCGGCATGGCTCCCGGGTGGCCCTGGCGGCCGGGGCCATGGGGGCGCGCGGCACGGGCCGGCGGGGCCCCCGGCGGAGCTCGGTTTACAGCAGGGAATCGGTTTACACAAAGCACTGTCCACGGGGCTGGACTACTCCCCGCCCAGCGCTCCCAGGTCCGGCCCGGCGGCCACCACGCTGCCCACGGCCTACCCTCCCCCGCAGTCCGGGACCCCGGTGTCTCCCGTGCAGTACGCGCACCTGCCGCACACCTTCCAGTTCGTCGGGTCCTCCCAGTACAGCGGGCCCTACGCCGGCTTCATCCCGTCGCAGCTGATCTCCCCCACGGCCAACCCCGTCACCAGTGCGGTGGCCTCCGCCGCCGGCGCCACGACTCCATCCCAGCGCTCCCAGCTGGAGGCCTATTCCACTCTGCTGGCCAACATGGGCAGCCTGAGCCAGGCACCGGGACACAAGGTTGAGCAGCAGCCGCACCTGGGCCGGGCCCCGGGGCTTATGACCCCGGGGTCTCCGCCGCCCGCCCAGCAGAACCAGTACGTCCACATCTCCAGCTCTCCGCAGAGCTCCGGGCGCAGCGCCTCTCCTCCGGCCCTCCCCGTCCACCTCCACCCCCACCAGGCGATGATCCCACACGCGCTCACCCTGGGGCCCTCTTCCCAGGTCGTCGTGCAATACACCGACTCCGGCGGCCACTTCGTTCCTCGGGAGGCCACCAAGAAAGCTGAGAGCAGCAGGCTGCAGCAGGCCATGCAGGCCAAGGAGGTCCTGAACGGCGAGATGGAGAAGAGCCGGCGCTACGGGCCCCCGTCCGCGGCCGAGCTGGGCCTGGGCAAGGCCGGCGGCAAGTCGGCTGCTCACCCCTACGAGCCCAGGCACGTGGTGGTCCACCCGAGCCCCTCGGACTACGGCAGTCGCGACCCCGCGGGGGTCCGGGCCTCTGTGATGGTCCTGCCCAACAGCAGCACGCCCGCGGCCGACCTGGAGGTGCAGCAGGCCACTCACCGGGAGGCCTCTCCCTCCACCCTCAACGACAAAAGCGGCCTGCACCTCGGGAAGCCCGGCCACCGGTCCTACGCGCTGTCACCCCACACGGTCATCCAGACCACACACAGCGCCTCCGAGCCACTCCCGGTGGGACTGCCAGCCACGGCCTTCTACGCGGGGACTCAGCCCCCGGTCATCGGCTACCTGAGCGGCCAGCAGCAGGCCATCACCTACACCGGCAGCCTGCCCCAGCATCTGGTGATCCCGGGCACACAGCCGCTGCTCATCCCGGTGGGCAGCAGCGACATGGAAGCGTCGGGGGCAGCCTCGGCCATCGTCACGTCGTCCCCCCAGTTTGCTGCAGTGCCTCACACGTTCGTCACCACCGCCCTTCCCAAGAGCGAGAGCTTCAACCCCGAGGCCCTGGTCACCCAGGCCGCCTACCCAGCCATGGTGCAGGCCCAGATCCACCTGCCGGTTGTGCAGTCCGTGGCGTCCCCCGCGGCGGCTCCCCCGACGCTGCCTCCCTACTTCATGAAAGGCTCCATCATCCAGTTGGCCAACGGGGAGCTGAAGAAAGTGGAAGACCTGAAGACGGAAGACTTCATCCAGAGCGCAGAGATTAGCAACGACCTGAAGATCGACTCCAGCACCGTGGAGAGGATCGAAGACAGCCACAGCCCGGGTGTTGCCGTGATACAGTTCGCCGTCGGGGAGCACCGCGCACAGGTAACGCTGGCCCCGGGAACACAGGGAGAGGGGCACCCCACTGCGACGCCGTCATCATCTCCTGGCACGATGAATTGTTCCTGTGAGGCAGAACGTAAGGGCCCTTATTTATACCCAGACCTCAGGCTCAGCCTTTCCCAACTGTGATCTCTAAGAAAATTCAGGCCTCCTTCCACATGGCATCTGTTGTTTGTGATGAATTAACCTCTGTGCATAGAGAGTGGGGCTAGGTATGGACTGTTCTTGGAATAATCCAGAAAATCACCATTCAGTTATTTTTTGTGTTTTGAGGGACCTTGATCGAGAAAGGCTACAGAACTCCAGGCTCCTTCTAGAGGTCATTCTGTGCTTTTTCTTACCAGGAAAAGACAGCGGTTGCTGGTCGGGGTGAGGACATTAGATGCTGGAGCAATTATGTCCTATTCCAACATCCATGTTCTAAAATATAGGTCTTACTAGCCAGGTACTGTGGCGTGCGCCTGTAGTCCCAGCTGTTCAGGAGGCTTAAGGGGGAGAATTGCTTGAGCCCAGGAGTTCAAGGCTGCAGTGAGCTCTGATCGCACCACTGTGCTCTAGCCTGAGCAACAGAGCAAGACTCTTCTCAAAAAAAAAAAGAAGAAGAAAGAAAAGAAATACACACACACACACACACACACACACACATACATATACATGTCTATGGCAAGGCCAACAGATCAGGAAATAATTGTCCTTGAAAACATAATTGTCCTTGAAAGCCTAGTTTGTTAACCTCTTCACTCCCAGGAGGAGGGGGCATGCCATGCCATCGGGTGGGGTGGGCACAGAAGAAAGCACCAGGGTGGATCAGTAGGCATAGGGAACAAGGGGCAATGTGATCACAAGACTTTACTGTGGTTTCCACAGGAAGGAACTGGGGAGGCAGGGTAAGAAGGCTCAGAATTGGCTTCTGTGAATAATTTTGATGGCGTCTGAGGCATAGGGGCTGTCCTGTAGTCTGGCACTTGGCCCTGTGGTGATTGACAAGTGAATAGTGGCTGGGTGTGGATTCTGGATTTTTTGGTTTGCTTATGAAAGGCAGACTCTCTGGGGAGAGGTTTGCTATCTCCATGAATTAGCTAATTCCAGGAGAGCCAGTCCCTCCAGGATCAGCAAGGTCCTAAAATATCAGAGCATCAGAAAATTTAGAAAATAAAAGGCATGGTTAATACAGCCTGAGAAGTCAGGGCTGTCCCACGTGGCCTGCTGGGCTTGAACGGCAGCTGCAACCAGGCAGAGT
This sequence comes from Tarsius wallacei, assembly GCA_963574415.1. Classification (NCBI taxonomy): domain Eukaryota; kingdom Metazoa; phylum Chordata; class Mammalia; order Primates; family Tarsiidae; genus Tarsius; species Tarsius wallacei. Next base: position 5,480 of record CAUYQG010171105.1, on the reverse strand, counting down.
CATGTTAAAAACTGGAAGTATGATTAACTCACTTAATTTCCAGGGGCTCCTTCAATCCACCCATTTCCAGTCTCTTAGATCGCTTGTACATTTATTCAACTGACCTTTTATATCACTGTCCAAGTTGCTGGGAGTCAAACATGCTTGGCCCAACTTCCCTGGCTGTAGGGCCCACTCTTTCTAGAAATGTTTCCATGGAGGAATTTAAAACACTCAAATGGGACAGGGCCTTCTTCAGGTTTGAGTTGAAACCTGATATCATGGAATAGCTGATATTTGAGATATGCAAAGAAAATAAACCCAGCAAAAAAGGTAAACTAGTTAATGAGTTGAGTTGAGTTGAGTTGAGTTGCTTTGAGCATTTTTTAAAAGACCAAGAGATGAAGGGACAAAACCAGATTTCCAGAACTGCTCGTGAGTGATTACATGCAGGGTCTTACACAAAGTCAGAAGCCTGCATTGCTGAGAACCTGTAGCCCTGAAGACTTTCCTTTTTATTGTGACATGTCACTATAGGCGTATAGTCTTTGGAAAGGTCCAAGAAAGATTTCTCAAAAGCTCTGATTTAAGAAAAAAAAAAAAGGAGTGCAAATCGGGACTTTTAAAATAGCATAATTATTTGGAATTCATGCCCCATCTACAGTTGCTACCCACTTCCTACTTGAAGTAGGGGCGTGTGCTAGTAGAAAGAAAATGGGTTGCCTTGAGCAAAGTTGACTCTTCATAGAGCCCAGGTGAAGCATGGAAAATAAACGGGAGTGAAAAGTAATGGTGTTTTTCATGGTACTTTGAATCTTTAAACCGTCTTTGTGAACAGAGGCAGGTCCAGACAGAGGTTTTGTTTTGAGATGCGACTGGTACCTTAGCAGCACTCTGAGCTTGAGGATAAAGATAGCCTCTTCAGCTGTGGGCTGCATTCTAAGGCCCTGACAGCCTTAGCAGAGTCCAGGCTCGGAGAGCTTGTCAGCCCTCTTCAATTCTCGGAGAGGAAGAATCTAGCTGTGTTTTCCCCTGCTCAGAACTTTGCAAAATGAACATTAAATGTTAGAGAAATGGGCTTCCTGGTGCAGTCAGAGCTCTGTTCTTATTTCTTTCCCGTAGCCAGATCACTAAGTCTCATTGGTGACAACCAAGGTGCAAATGAGTGGGTGGAAGGTTTGTCAGGGCCTGTTTGCAGGTCTGTCAGGGCGGCCTCTGTGTGACTGTGCTGCATGCCAGGAAGGGCTTCTGCAAGGACAGGCAAGAGGGCTGTGGTCTGCTGAAAAGGCAGCTTGGGTTTCACACTGCAGAGACAAAAGTGCCAGGCCCTGATGCAACCAATGATTTGTCACTTTACCGAGGAGCCTATCAGAAATCGGCTGACATCATCACAGCTAAAATACTCCACCAGCTGTGTTTGCCACAAGTGACAGGTTCAGAGTCAGTTAGAGCAGGGGCTGGGGAACGGGACTCGTGTCTGGATTTAATTGAGGTCCCAAGGCCTGCATCCTTCTCCCCATCGTCAGTGCCTCCCTGAGAAGTTTCCCTCCCTGGCCTGAAGAATCATCCAGTCTTCTCAACTGATTTAGCTATCACTAACACTTGCACCCACAGGGAAATTGAGAAATGTGCAAATTGTTGAACTTAATTAGCAGTATCACAAGTTTGGGGAAGTTGTGGAAGAAGGTGGTTTTCTACAAAGCAGTCCCCAACCTTTTGACTGGTCTTGTAGAAAACAATTTTTCCACAGACCGGGGTCGGGGCAGGGGGGTGGTTTGGGGATGATTCAAGTGCGTAACATATATTGTGCGCTTTATTTCTATTATTACTACATTGTGATATATAATGAAATAATTACACAACTCACCATAAAAAGAAGAGGTGCAGACAGAAGTGGTGAATAAAATAATGGGCGGGCTACTCGCAGACTAAAATAAATGTTGGATTCTGACTTAAAGGCTGCCACCAGATGCAGCTGTACGGTTGAAGTACATCAACTCATTTGCCAGTCACTGAATGGGTTTAGATATGAGTCTGCAAGCAGTTGATTTATTATGGTCTCTGTGCAGTCAAACCTCACTCCTGATGTTAATCTGTATTTGCAGACGCTCCCCAGCACTAGCATCACTGCCTCTGCTCCACCTCAGATCATCAGGCATTAGATTTTCATAAGGAGGGCGCAACATAGATCCCTCGCATGCACAAGAGGGTTTGTGCTCCTATGAGAATCTAATGCCACCGTTGATCTGACAGCAGGCAGAGCTCAGGCGGTAATCGAGTGATAGGGAGCAGCTGTAAATACAAATGAAGTTTTGTTCACTCGCCCACCACTCAACTCCTGCTGTGTGACCCGGTTCCCAACAGGCCACGGAACAGTACCAGTCTGTGGCCCTGAGGGTTGGGGACCCCCGTTCTGCAAGATAGATGCCTTTGTGACCCTAGGCACAAATCCTCCATGAATAGAGAATCATGAGTATGCTTGATCTCCCAAGGTCATTCTCAGAGAAAGCAGCATGGCATGGTGTGGTGTGGTGTGGTATGGTATGGTGTGGTGGTGAGAGGGCCCAGGTCCCAGCTTCGGGTGTGTCGCCGGACAAGTCATTTCACCTCTCTGAGCTGCATTCTCTCATCTCCGCAACAGGCAAATGGTTCTTTACACAAGATAATCTCTTGGGCCTCCTCAGCTTTTTAATCCTTTACTCTTCTACTTCCCAGGACAGCCCTTGTAAAATGTATTGGCATCAACTTACCAAAAACCAAGGAGGGCACTAAGAGGAAACTTGACCAACCTCGTGCTAAGCAACCCACAGCCCTAGTAGGAACAAGAGCCATCCCATATAAAACAGAGGGGTTTGCAGTTTGGGGGTTATTTTTAAGGAGCTGAATTCCTCACGACTATTATGGAAAGGTGCCTCCGGTGTTGTCCGGGCTGACGCTCCAGGCGAGGCAATGTGGGAAAAAAATGCTTTCCCATATCAGCCCCCATCCTTGTGGCTTTGCCATGCCCAGCGCAGTATTTCTCAGCACAGGAAAAGAAAGCATCTTTCCACCCTCAGACCCCCACCTTGGTGCTGTGGGAGCAGTAAAGGGGAATTGCAGGTGTTGTCTGTTATCACCGTGTGCAGCCCTCCTTCCTCTTCAGGTGAAGGTCAGCCAGTACCTTACACCCCAGGTGGGAGGGTTGCTGCTCTGCCAGGCCTTGATTCTGGTTGAGAGCCCCAAAGGACGACAGAATCGCTTTCCTTGGGCCTCACTCCCAAATAGAATCCACTTAATCTTCTCCAAGTTTGAGGATGTAAGTCTTCGTCGAGTCCCAGATGGGACCCCTGGCAATAGCATCAACATGGGAGCCAACACGACTCAAAAGAAAATGGAGCTTCACACTCTGTCCTTGGGTAGGAAGAAGGTTAGCTGCTGGGAAAATGTGAGACCTTGTACCAAAAAAGATCGAAGTCTGGGTTTCTACTGCACCAATCAGTGGCACTGGGACCTTGTGCAATGTTAGTTTTCCCTCCCCTGCTTCAACTTAGGTGACGTTGGCCCTTAGACGAGAATGAGTCTCTTCCGAAAAGTCAATAAGAGGCTTCATGCTCCAAAAAGTTTATGGAAAGAGGCCGAGCACGGTGGCTCATGCCTGTAATCCTGGCACTTCAGAAGGCCAAGGTGGGCAGATCACTTGAAGTGAGGAGTTTGAGACCAGCCTGGACAACATAGCAAGACCTCGTCTCTACAGAAAATACAAAATAAAAAATTAGCCAGGCATAATCATCCTAGCTACTCAGGAGGCTGAGGCAGGAAGATGGCTTTGAACCCAGGAGTTCAAGTGCATGATCGCACCACTGCACTATAGCCTGGGTCACAAAGAAAGACCCCCACTCCTTTAACGAAAAAGAGAGAGTTTATGGAAGGAGAGGCAGTCAATTAAAGCCTAGAAAGAAGGCTGAACTTTTCCAGCCAGCCATTTTTACCCTACCTGTCTTCTCGTGGCAGAATCCTACGCATGGCTGAGGAGAGCATCATTCCTGCTAGTCTCATTAGGCTATATGGCCTCACACTAGCCTATGTGAACATATGCAACCTGTACTTCTGAGCATGCGCTGGACTTGAGGGGTGGATTGGTGGCCCAGGCCTCCAGATCAGTAAGAGAACCGATGTAGAAACAGGGCTCGTGAGCTCCGCTTCTGCAAGAGGTTGTGAGCCAGGTGCCCACTGGGGGAGCCTGGCCCAGGACAGCCCCACCTGGGGAGCCTTTGGTTTCGGTCTGACAGACCATTTTCTATCTTTGAGCAGCTCCCCATCCCTCTGTCTCACACTCCCTGGGTTTAACTTTTCCGAAGAGTACACGGTATTTGCTCGTAGAGATGTAGTAAAATTTATTTGTAAAGTGCTCTGGGCTGACACTTTTCCTTTGACTGTTTCTTCCCGAAATGCCAAGCTCCGTGTGTTATTAGGGCCGTCTGTCGCTTCCCAGATCCTTCCGAGGTGACTGCTTCCCTGACTTACTTGGTGGCTGCTTAATATTCAGTGCCATCTTCTCCTCCCGACTGTCCTGGCGTGGGTGTGCGCGTGTGCGTGCTCGTACGGCGCGGTATAATGATGTACTTACAGCATGTCTACCGATGGCTTTTCTTTCATCCCACCATTTTTCAGTTTGACTGCTGTGGGTTGTGAGTCATCAGTGGCAGCATTATGCATTGAATGGATTAGCTGGTGCCTAAAAATAGCCAGGGCCCTCATGCAAACAGCACATAAGCCTATATAGTCGATCCCTTCACAGCCAAGGCAGACCCACTTGCCAACATTTAACATGCGGAGCTGGGTGGAAATGAATCCTAATGTATCAAAAAATAGATCGTTGGTGACTGCCCTATGTGCGGAGCCCAGCGCTGAGACTGGGCCCCGGTGGCTGGTGCTAGATATTTCCTATCAGTTCTAATGCGGGACAGTCTCCGACACAGAAACTATAGCAAACTACATTTTTGTGAGGGTCTGTGTACCCCCTCCAAAAATAAAAAGAGAAAAACGTCCTCCTTTTACCTCTCTATGATATAAGTACCCCCCAACTGGGTGATCTTATGTATGTTACAGAAACAGATTCTCTCAGACCATTGCTGTGTATAGCTTTTTTAAAAAATCGAGGCCAGACACAGTGGCTCATGCCTGTAATCCTAGCACTTTGGGAGGCAAAGGTGGGAGGATTGTCTGAGCCCAGGAGTTCGAGTCCAGCCTGGGCAACTAGTCCAGCGATTCTACAAAAAAAATTTTTTTTTTAAATTCTGGGCAACTAGTCCAGCGATTCTACAAAAAAAAATTTTTTTTTTAAATTCTGGGCAACTAGTCCAGCGATTCTAAAAAAAAAATTTTTTTTTTTTTTTTTTTTTGAGTTGGAGTCTCACTCTGTCGCCCAGACTGGAGTGCAGTGGCCGCTCCCGGCCACCGCAGCCTCGACCTGCTGGGCTCTGGCGATCCTTCCGCCTCAGCCTTCCAAGTAGCTGGAACTA
>CAUYQG010171102.1:0-22650 GCA_963574415.1 Tarsius wallacei | reverse complement strand
TGTCTAACCAGGCACTGTGCTAAATGCTGTATAAGGCTTATTTCATGTCATGTTTGTAATAATTTTCTAGTTTAGAACTCTTACTCTTTTTCTTTTTTTGAGCTGGGGTCTCACTCTGTCATCCTGGCTGGAATCCCCTGGCATGATCACAATGATTATGGCTCATGGCAGTCTTGACTTCCTGGACTCAAGCAATCCTTCCACCTCAGCCTCCCAAGTAGCTGGGACTACAGGCATGCACCACCATGCCTGGCTAATTTTTTGTAGAGATGAGGTTTCGCTATGTTGCCCAGGCTGGTCTTGAACTCCTGGGCTCAAGCAGTTAGCCTGTCTCGGCCTCCCAAAGTGCTGGGATTGCAGGCATGAGCCACTGTACCTGGCCTACCTTCTCTTTCTTTAATATTTATATGCTTGATGTTTTCTTGGGTTTCTTTTACACTTAATCTCAATTAAATTGCTTTATGAGGTTGTGTGGATGAATGGGGGGAATGAAAAAACAGAGTTAATTTTGAAGTTGAATACATTCCACTTAGAACTTTATAAAGCTTTCCTCCCTGCCCCAGTCTCACATCAAGCTCACAGCCCAGAAGTAACAGTGTACAACATTGCTTTTCTTCCAGTCTGCTCCTGTGCCGGCCTCTAAAGACAGCAATGAGACCTGTAAATAGGTAACTGCTATCTGAGCAACAATATTGTATTTGTACAAGTTATTGACTTAACAAACCAGTGTACCAGGATAAATATGATTATAATAAACAAAATGCACTACCTGACAAGAGACACCAATGAATCACCATTTATGGATTTGATAGAATAAGTGTGGGCTGTTCACTTTGTCAGTGTCTGTATGTGATTTGACAGTTGATATTTTAGATTTCTCATTGCTTAATTTCAAGCTTAATTTTTGAGGTTTGAATTGATCAATTAATTATGTGCAATTCAAAACTCTCTCACAATATCACTATATATGTGTGCCACTAGTTATAAAGTGACAAGTGTTACTGATGATAATTTTTCTGACAAATTCAAGAAGATATATTAGAGGCTGATTTACTTTTTAAACAAGCTCCCTCAGCGCATGCAGTAAACAGAACATACTTGCTCACACTATTTTTAAAAAGTCCGCAGCCAGGCATTGCAAGTGGGTATTAGTAGCCACCCAATGTCTACCTTTCAAATGATCACAATCTTATGTAGCACCTGGGTGAGTAGTCAACGAACAAATCAAGATAGATTAAAAAAAGAAAAAATCTTGGTATGAGTCTTAGTATCCATTCTGGGGAAGCCCAAATCAAAGGCAGAAGCAGCAGAGTTAAAAGTAGAATACTGAAAAACTATTAGACTCTGAGCCCAATCCTCTTCTGCCTGGAAATGAGACACAGGGAAGAGTAGAAAGGACAGAAAATTTTATCCTACAGGTATTCATAAACAAGCTACCACACACACCATGTAGGAAAGCCATGGACTCGGGAAAGGGCAAAGAAGCCAGGGAGAGTCATTCACTAATGCAAGGCACAGGGCCATTTTGGGAGCCCTAGACAAAATACTAAGGCTGACTTCTCTAATGAGTGTTCCTTAAATCCCAAAGATGTGTTCCTTAAATCCCAAAGATGATCCATGAAACAATGGGGAGTCTCTTAAGGATCCACAAAGAATTGTGGAATGCCTGAAGCCTCAACGGATCTCTGAACCATCACTGGAAAAACCCCAGAACTTTCACTTCAAGGGAGTCTTGCACTGTGGCTTCTTAGTCAGGATTGCCTCACCTTGGACTTACACTCAGTTACGAGCTCATTCACTAGTCCCATACATTTTCCCATCAATAACACCTTTTTGTTTGTTTTTTTTTTTTGTTACCTGTTTACAAGGTAGTGTTTTTGTTATTTTTCTCTTTGTGAATATTATGTTTTAAAAACTCCACCTATCTCAAATTTTCTTTTATTGTCAGTGTTTTAATTATTTATTTATTTTTAATTGACCAAAATTGTATGTACTTACGTACAACATATTATTTTGAAATATGTGTACATTGGAGAATGGCTAAATTGAGCTAAGTAACATGTGCATTATATCACATTTTGTCATTTTCTTGTGGTGAGAACACTTAAAATCTACTCTTATCAATTTTCATGAATACAAGGCATTGTTATTAACTATAGTAATTATGTTGTACAATAGGTCTCTTGAATTTATTTCTCCTATCTAACTGAAATTTAGTATATTTTGACCAAAATCTCCCCAACTCTGCCCCCCTCTATCTCTAAATTTGCTGGTACTAAATAATGATTCATTTTTCATTTTTTTATTCATCAGAGATATATAAAAGTGCCAATCAGGGCTTCTAATAAGAATATTGATAAAAATTCTACCAAAAACACAAAGAAATCTTGTATGTAATCGACACAGACTTGTCCTGGTTAAGCATGTTGTCTCTATTAGACTTTTTTAATTGTTTAAATTATTCATGGACCCCCAACCCCTTACCAACATCCCAACTCTTACTACCACTACTGCTTTCTCAGACTGCCAGGGGTCAGAGTCCCAATGTTGGAAATCACTGGACCAAATAGCTGCAAATTTGCTTAGGTCCAGAAAACCAGAGTAGTTCAGCTGTAGTGAATATCATTGTGAGTAATAATTTTACTGTGTTGATCGACATGTAAAATATTCAAGGTTGTACTTTTGCTTTTAGTGTGAAGATTGATCACTTCAAATTGGCATCTTGGTGCAAAGTTGCATTTCTTCTGAGGCATGACACAACAAATCATAGGCAGTACCCAAGAGACCACACAAACCAATTGCTCCTGCACACCCTTTGCACTCAAGGCAGGACTCCTGCCTCACACCTGAAGCCATGTCCTGAGATCCTTCAGGGGAAGAGCAACAAAGGGCTGATCTCTTGGGAGCAGGCTGCTCAGGGGCACACCAAAGGAATGGGCTTGAGATTTAGAGTCAAAAGAACTAGGTCTGAGGCCTGGCCCTGACAATCACACCTACCAGAAATTTCGACATTGACAATTAACATCAGCCAAAAGGGAGTAATAAGGATGTCAGCCCCCATTCCTATCTTCAGGAGATGTCAGAAAGACTAAAACGCCTAAAAGACTGGCCACTCAATACAGCAACTGGATCAGCTCTCAACCTGCTGTTTGGTGTCTAGAAAAATAAAGTCACTTATCTACATACTTTCTCTTTTATGTAATTTTCCTTTATTTTCTCCTGACATTCTCTTGTGAAAAATTCAATGTCTTATGTAGATATCTATGTATTTATCTTAACCTACTAGCATAGGGAACCATAGAAAAAGATAGGCAGAATGTTATTTTGAGAGAGTGTGAGGTATCAATACACAGAAAAAACTAAAGTGCCTGTTTTACTTGGAAGATTGAAGCTTGAGAAACAGTGAGTCTCAAATCATAATAAAGAATGTTCTTTCACTATTTTTTTTTTTTGTCTTGTTCTCGCAGAGCATACTGCTAATGTTTTCCATGCCAGGTCTCTTTTGAGCTTGGTTGTATTTTGGCATTTGTGTGACAATGTCAGAATCGCAGCCTGTCATTCACATTCTTCTAGTGACACCAGATCTATTTTTCTTTCAGGTTCTAGAAGAAACTGTCACTCTACTTTTGTTATTTGGAGCCATGGACAAAAAGTCATCCCTATGTTCTTGATGTAGTTTAGCTCACTCCTTAATCACTTCTCAACTGCTCACAGATCTTCCCCAATTGAAAAAAATGCTGAAAATGACAGGCTCCTGAAGATTTCCCATCACAGATGCTCTACCACATATGGATAGATATTTGAAAAGTGTCTTAGACTGATTGTTTATTTATTTATTCCCAGAGCTTTAAAAATTAGGAATACTTCTGTTAATTTTTTTATATTTGCACATCCCTTTGAAACTCCTGAGAGCTGCAATTTGCTGACTTTGGGCTGCTGGAAGATTGTTGGGGCTAATTATCATGTCCCTAAAATATTTGAAAGGCATCTCTACTTGTTTCTATGGAGGGAAGTTGTGAACGTTTTCATAGTACTCCAATTAGACTGACCATACATCACAGTTTGCTTGGGAGATGCCTGCCCAACCGTCTTCTTTCACTCACAGTTGGGTGATACGTTATATGGTCACCCTATCTCTTATATGCTTAGTTATAAATGTCAGCCCTGAGGGAGATTTGAAAGACACACAAATGATTAAATACAGAAATTAAATAATAAAGTGAAAGTGTTATTGGCAAGAAGGTGTGACTCTTTTCTTGTAAAATCTACCCATGAAGGTGATGTAAAATTGCTTTCTCTCTTTTCTTTCCAAAAAGCTTCAGTGGGATGAGCAAGAAGAACACTTTGCCTTATGCTCCAAGGTGAAGAGAAAATCCTCTATGCCTTAGACAGGAAGCAGATTCATCTGTCACCTAATAAAAGGACGCTTCCGGAGATTAGGGATAAAAGCTATAAATTTTAATCTTCTGAAGAGAAGCCCAACCAGCCAAAAGACATTGGCATAACCACTAGGTGCAATGGGAAAAATGCATATATCATATGAAGACAGGCATAAATTATTAATTGTGAGTATCCACAGTCTTTGGCCTGCAACTTCCGGGGCAAATAGGGAAGAAGGGGTTACTAGGAAAGGCTACAGATTTCAGAGTGGAAAAGGAAGATGACTATTAGGATAAAAAGGAAAGGATGTAGTAGGGAAGGGAGAGACTGGAGGGGAGGAGTGAAGAGTACCAGCATCTGGGATTGAAGTTGTTGAATGTGTGAGAGAGTTTGAGGACATGTTGCTAAGAATTATTTTGAAAGTAGTGACAGAATCTGAGCTAAAACATCTTTTGAAAAAGAAAGACTTATCATCACATGTAGAAATTCCACAGTAAGGAGGCAGGGTTGGGCGATTCAGATTCCACAGACCCCTTGAGGACGTTCACCCCTCTACTCTGCCATCCATGTCAATCTAAGGTGTAGCCCATCAGCAGGTGGGCCTGCTTCTCTTACGGCCCAGCAGGAACAGCTCTGCCCCTTCCCATGTGTCTTCTTTCTAATCAGTGAGGAAATCTGCCTCAGAAGCTTTCTTCCAGACTCTCTCTTGTGTCTCACTGTCCTGCTAAAATTGCGTTTTATACTCATGCTAAAACCACATTCCCTGACTACAAAAATAGGACTATCACATGGCCTTGACCAACCATAATTCACATACCTGGGGCTCAGGATGAGGTTCCTCTACCTGAAACCCACAGTAGGAAGGGACAGGCTAGATTCTTCTTAAAAAGAAGGAAGAGGAATAAGTATGTGAATTCGTGTGTGCTGTGGCCTGAATTTTGCCCGCCCCCCCCACCAGTTTATATGGTGAAGTTCCTAACCACCAGCACTTCAGAATGTAATCAGAGTTGGTCTTTAAAGTGGTATACATAAAGTGAGGTCACATGAGTAGACTTAATTCAGTATGACTGATGCCCTTAGAATTAGAGACTAGGACACAGAGAAGTACAGAAGGAAGATGATATGAAGACACAGGGAGAAAATGATCAATGACACACCAACAAGACATTATATGCTTTCCGGCAGAAGTATACTACACTACAAGTTATAAAGCAATACTGTAAAAGGAAGGGAGAAAGGAAGACAGGAGGGAAGGAAGGAAGGAAGGGAGGTAGGTAGGGAGGAAGGAAGGAAGGAAGGAAGGAAGGAAGGAAGGAAGGAAGGAAGGAAGGAATGAAGGACCGTCTGAGCCCAGGAGATCAAGGTTGCAGTGAGCTGTGATTTTGCCACTGCACTCAAGTCTGCATGACAGAGTGAGACCCTAACACACACACACACACACACACACACACACACACACACACACACAGAATATACTCTCTAATTTGGTGTTTTCTTCAGAGACTGAATAAGTATCTAAATTAACTTTAATCACCTATTTGTTGTTGGTTTATGTTTTTTCAAAGACATCTGGGCCAAAAGGCAGTCCTGATGATATTGGAATTATATTTGAAGAAGTACATAAGATGATCAACAGGGTCCAGGGAATTCATGCTATTTTATTTATTCCAGAATAGTTTAACTAAGGAGGTAAGATCTCAGTAGTTGTTTGAACGAAGCATGCAAGTTCTATTTATAATAATTTGCCTTCTTAGTAGTCTGCCATTCTCCCAGCTAATACTATTATTAATTTCATTTAAAAAGCAAACATTCTGGTATGAGATTAAAAAATTAACTTTTTAAATAAGAGCCACTAACAAATAACAATCATCAAATAACAGTCATCAAGGAATCACCCTGAAGTGTGTTCTGCATGGTATTAATGACTGTCGTAGGATAAGGGTTCTGTACAATAAGTTTAAGAATCACTAAATTAATCAAAATCTTAGGAAATACTTTTCAGACCTTGCACAGATGAATACACACTGTGAATCATTAAGAAGGACACTGTTTAGCATCTGTCTTTCAGATTTTTTTTTTTTTTTGAGTTGGAGTCTCACTCTGTCACCTAGACTGGAGTGCAGTGGCCGCTCCCGGCCACCGCAGCCTGGACCTGCTGGGCTCCGGCGATCCTTCCGCATCAGCCTTCCAAGTAGCTGGAACTACAGGCGCGCACTACCATGCCCGGCTGATTTTTTTTGATTTATTGTAGAGATGAGGTCTCGCCAAGTTGCCCAGGCGGGTCTCGAACCCGTGGGCTCAGGCAATCCACTCACCTCAGCCACCCAAAGCATGGGATTACAGGCTGAGCCACCGACCTGGCTTGTCTTTCAGATTCTAAAGGAAATAGTGCACATGCTGGGAAATACTGACTTGTTTCCAAGTTTGTATATTTCTTTTCTTTTCTTTTTTTTTTTTTTTTGTGAGTCTCCCTCCGTTGCCCAGACTGGAGTGCAGTGGCCGCTCCCGGCCACCGCAGTCTCGACCTGCTGGGCTCCGACGATCCTTCTGCCTCAGCCTTCCAAGTAGCTGGAACTAAAGGCGAGCGCTACCACGCCCGGCTAATTTTTTGATTTATTGTAGAGATGAGGTCCTGCCAAGTTGCCCAGGCGGGTCTCGAACCCGCGAGCTCAGGCAATCCACTCACCTCAGCCTCCCAAAGTGCGGAATTACAGGCTGAGCCACCGAGCCTGGCCAAGTTTGTATATTTCTTAGTTAAATCAAAATCAAAGTTAGCTTGACATGATCATATTTCAGATCAGACCAATCGGAACAAAATATTGAAGAAGGGAAGTATGTAGTAAAAATTAGCACCAGTCTGGGAGGTTAGGACTCTCCATCTTCTCCATCTTCTCTACTGCTCCCAGAAGAACTCCAGGTAATGAAAGCTTCTTTCTCACCTTTCCTGTTAGTACTTGTCCAAAACCTGCTCCAAGCTGCTAAGTGTTTTGAATAGATTATCTCCTTTAATCCTCAGCAATATTCTGATTTAAGTATCACTAACTCAAGTTTTGACAGACTAAGAAACTGTGCCTTGAAGACATTAAGTAGCTTGCCCTAAACTGCCCACCTAATAAGTGTGAAAGCTGAGCTTCCGCCAGGGTCAGTTTTCTTCTAACTTTCCTTTTGAGAATCCCCCCACCAGTTAAACTCCCATATCCTCAAACCTCTCCTCCCAGCCCCTGGCAATCACTCTTTTACTTTCTGTCTCTATGAATTTGACTACTTTAGATATCTCATAAAAATGGGACCATACAGTATTGGTCTTTTTGTGACTGGTTTATTTCATTTGGCATAATGTCCTCAAAGCCATTCATATTATAGCACATGACAGGATTTCCTTCCTTTCAAAGGCTGAAAAATATTCCATCGTAGGTGTATACCACATCTTGTTTTTCTGTTTATCCATCAATGGATATTTAGATTACTTCTGTTTATCCATCAACGGACACTTAGATTACTTCCACCTCTTGGCTATTGTGAATAATTCTGCTATGAAAATGGTTGTATAGATATCTCTTTAAGGTCCTGCTTTCAATTCTTTTGGATATATAACTCAAAGTGGAATTGCTGAATTATATGGTAGCTTTATTTTTAACTTTTTGAGGAACCTTCAAACTGTTTTCCAGAGCTGTTGAACCTTTTTACAATCCTGTCAACGTTGTACAAGTGTTCCAATATCTCTTTATCTTCAGCAACACTTGGTATTTTCTGGCTTTTTGTTGTTGTTGTTGTTATTGTTGCCACCTAGTAGATGTGAGCCTAGGTCTCATTGTGGCTTTGGCCTTCATTTCTCTAACAATGAATGATGTTGAGAATCTTTTCATATGCTTTTTGGCCATTTGTACATCATCTTTAGATAAATGTCTATTAAGTTCTTTGCCCATTTTTAATCATGCCTTTTTTTTTGTTTTTGTTGTGTTGTATGAATTTATATAGTCTGGATATTAACCCCTTATCTGATATGTTATTTGAAGATATTTTCTCTTATTCTATAGGTTGCCTTTTCATTCTGCTGATTATGTTATTTTTTGCACAGAAGATTTTGAGTTTGATGTAGATCCCTTTGTCCATTTTTGCCTTTATTTCCTATGCTTTTGATATCATATCCAAAAAAATCATTGCCAAATCCAATGTCATGAAGTTTTTCCCTTATGTTTTCTACTTGGAGTTTTATTATAGTTTTGAGTCTTACGTTTAGGTCTTTAATTTACTTTGAGTTAATTTTTGTGTATTGTGTAAGATAAGGGTTCTATTTCACTGTTTTGCATGTGGATATCCAGTTTTCTCAGCACCATTTGTTGAGGGAGTCAATTTTAAATGTCTTTTAGACATTCAGAGCTTAATGTTGAGTTTGTTTGTTATGTGTGTTTACGATACGCTGCCAAGTGCTATCAAGGAAATGCTCAGAGTATGGGACTTTCTTTGTCATTTCTGAGATTATTTGCATGATTACTCTAGACTCTGAAGGAAAGACGATTGTATGGTAACCTAAACGCAGACTTCTAGTCCACAAAGGATTAGAATAAAGATCTGAACCCATGATTCCCTCTCATCCTTTAGACAGAGACAAGAGGAAAAGCATTTTATATTAGGGCAGGATAAATTTTGGATTAGAGGATATGGAAAAGTAACCAAACGAATATTCTGCCAGAAATGTGTAACTGGTAAAGTTTTCTGAAACAGACTTCATCACTAACCTTTGCAAAAAGATAGATTGTCCTGTAACTGATGTACTCAACAAGGTGGGCAACCACACTAAGAATTTCTATTTATGTGAATTAACTTTTCAAGGCTCTGCTTGAAAAACTGATGGACATTTAGATTGTTTCACATTCTTTGCTATGTCAGACAGTGAGACAATGAACAAAGTTTAATTAGAGCTCTGCATTGCTTGACTTTGTACATAAACACTATTATGTCTATAAACATGCTTGTTTTAAAATTTAAAATCTTAATTTCAAATTAAAATGAAAAGCAACATGAAAGATATTAAAGTCACTCACAGACCCTCCATTCAGAGATAACCTTTCTTAACATTTTGTTTTGTTTCCTTGTAGTCAGACAGATACAGATAATGATAGATGGCAAGTAGGTAGGTAAGTAGATACATGTATGTGCTTATTATCTTTTTCCCTTACAAAATCAAAATAATACTATTACATGTACATATGTGTGTAGTGTATACTACTTTTCGTTTAGCATATCATGAGCATCCTCTTAATCATTGTGAATTATTTGAAAACATGATTTAATGTCTGACTTGAGATATATAGTTTATATGACTATTTTCTTACCATTGATCTAGAAAATTTCCAATTTATTTGATTTTATAACATACTGAGATCCTTGAAACTTCATATTTGTTTGTATCCATGATTATTGCCTCAAAGCAAAATCCCAGAAGTAGAATATTCAGATCAGAAGATGAGGAAAGTTTTAATAATCTTTATATATATTGTCTAGAAAAGAAAATTAACACTTGTTCCAATTTATACTCTCACCTACAATATGTTAGCTCCATTCTAGCTTGCCCTCTCAAACTCTAGGTAGAAAGTTGATAGGTAGTAGTATCTGTTCATTTTTCATTAACTTTGACTTCTAAAAACTGAATATTTTTTCATAGGTATATTAGTCAATTAAATTTCTTTCTCTGCCAATTTTCTGTTTATGTTTCTACTGATTCAAATTATTTTAAAGATCAAAAATAAAACTTGATTACATATAGGATGAGTCCTAATCCTTTACATGTCATATAGAGATCTTTCTTATCTCCTGCCATTCTCACCACTCAACTTCCTCATACATAGTTTTTCACCATATTGAATTTCTTGCCATTACATGACAAGTTAGTCTTTGTCATGGCTTCTTGTTTATTCCGTGCCCTCTATTTAGAATGCCACTCTTCCATTTTCCACCTAAGAGACTCCTACTTACCTTTCAAAGATTAATATCCCTGCCCGGAGCAGACTTCTGTAATTTTGGTTTGACAGCATCCACTCCTTCTTCATCCAGTAACAGCACCTTGATTTCCCTTTGGGAATTACCCTTCCCTCATTGCACACAGCCTTGATTGTACTGTCAATCAAAAACCCTACTTTTTCCTAGCTAAGGGATAGGTATATGGCCCACACTAGGCCAAACAGACTTCCTCTTGGTAATCTTTAGGGAAGTGACACAAGAACAGAAAACATTTGGAATCGATTCATCCTACAATACTCCCCTTAGTGACTATCTTTTAGTTCCTGCTATCTGGATGCCTAGAACTAAGCTGTTTAGGTCCTTCAGCTTGCTTATTTCCTTTTTCTGTGAGAAACCCATATCCTTCCAGGAAACTCTTCTCTTTTTTTCTCTTGTGGCTTGTTAACTTATTAATCGAATAGATGATATCAATAACTGATATTCCTTCTTGCAGCCTTCTCTGACTCAGAGATTTCTGCCATCTTTCTGTGGTCCCATCTCCACTCTGTAGATTGCACATATTATATTATAGTTATTAGTTTTCCATTTTCCCTCTCATATGTGATTCCCTGGCAGACAATTACTGCTTTTCCTGTAATGCCTAGCACAGAACCTATAACGTTTTAGACACTCGTAAATGTGGACTGAATTTAAACTGATTATTAAACTTTATAATTCAAATAGTCACTTGTCTTTTCCAAAAAGTGAGAAGACATTTGAATCTTGTCACCAAACTTTCTTGGTTATTTTAGTTTGGCTTAAAATAAAAATAATGTTTCTCAAAATGACTTAAATGAGATAGGCAGGACATTCATGAATTCAGGCATATAGCCTCTTTTATAAGATGGAAATATCATACTAGGGCTTAGCTGTCATGAAGAAGTAATTTCTAGCAGAAAAAGAAAAAAATATATTCAAAAACAAAGCTAAAGTACATCAGAAAGAAGAGCAGCTTTATCACAGAACCCCTGTTGAGGTTACTACAATTAAGCAATCCAACATAAAGATTAAGGCATAAATATAACCTGCATGCATTTTCCATTTCAAATAGAAAATTACTTTGTTTATATATATGTATAAGAAAACAATCAAGAAATCTCCTAGCTAGAAGGAAAGAAAAATAGATATTATAATGTTTTTAAGAAAGTTGATGTATTATATCCTTCTAAATATTTGTTCTCGCCAAGCTGAGAAAACTAAAACACAACCATGAGGAAAATAATCAGTTCAATTTTTAAAATTAATGTTGAGTGCAAGCTGCTACATCAGAAATATTCTCATCAGATTAAATTGTTTGGCAGTTCTATTTCCCATGTCCCATCCCCCTAAATGATACTAAAGCTCATTTATCATTCTCAGGAATTCATTCTCATCATCTTGAAGGAAAGCGTAATTTAATAAACCCTTGGTGAGTTCATTCCTGAGGTGAACATGAAGTGTGCATAAATCCCTCTAATTCCCATGGAAATTCCCAAAAGAGTGAGGAGATGAGGACTCAGATTGTCAGAAATCACCTTTAGGAAAGAACAGTACATAAATAAACTCTTAAGTTAATTTTCAGAGAACTGGCTGCAAAATCGAATAATGCTAGAAATGCTTGAAGTACCAAATAGAAAAAAAAATGTGAATATATAATGGACATCAATTTGTGAATGTGTCTTAGTGGAGAACTTTATAAATGGAAACTTCATCATGTGATTTCAATTTCTTTACTTGGTGAAAGGCATACTAGTGACTGTAAATTACTTCTAGTTCATAATGTTCTTTCCTGTTCTCTTTGAAATTTTGTATCCTACAGATTATTATGTGTTTCAGTCTGTAATGCTCTTTTCTGTTCTCTTTGAAATCCTGAATCTGGCAGATTGTTAAGTGTTTCAGTCTATAATGCTCTTTCTTGTTCGCTTTCAAATCCTGAATTCTACAGATTCTTATGTGTTTTTAGTCTTGCAAAATGTCAGAGACTGTGCATTTTATAACCACACTATCAGTCAAGTACTCCTAATGGGAAAAAAAGTTACTTACAATTAAATTCTTTAGTTATAGCACACTCATTCCACTCATTCTTATAGTGTATCAAATATCCTTCATAAATGAGCCCAAAAGAGAGGTCCCTTTCAGATTTATTGTATTTGAAGAGTCACTCATGATATAAAAATCAGGAAACTTCTCTGAGATGAACTGGTAATTAGAACAGCAATGAGAAGCTGGACGATTCAATGGTTCTTGGAATCAGTTCCAGATTTGGACAATTTCTTTGTTCATCGGCCTCCATATGACATGATGAAGGAAGACAGCACAGCAGGTCACGTATATAATGACATTTCAATAGAAAAAGGGACATCATTGCCCATAGGAAATAGAATAAAATGCCCCTTAGATAACAAAAGACACACAATTCCCCAAGAAGACCAACTCTTGCACATTGCTCTGTACAAGTGATTCTTAACCTGGCCACACTTTAAAACCACCAGGGAGAGTTAAAGCAAAACAAAACAAAACCCAGGAAGCCTGGTCTCCACCCCCTCAGGGTTCTGAGAATCTGATTTAATTGGTCTGGGATGGGGTGACTCTAATATGCAGCCAGGGTTGAGGAGCTCTGTCCTAGGGAATCAAAGTAATCAAAAAGATAAAATTGAGGCACAAAGCTCTCATTACAGAGACGTTTATCTTTTTTAATTACCCTAAAGCATGCAAGCCCTCAGGCTCTAAACAAGCAATTTTCTCATAACTTAAACACATCAAGACCAGTAGAGCAGGATTCAATTTGAGAACTAGAAACTGTTTCCAAAAATTCCTTGTCTCTGTGATCAGATCTCTAGTCAATTTGATTGTGTTTATTAAAACAATGAAAAAGGCTTATTGGTGTTTTCTCCTAGATTTTTTTCCCAGGCAAGGATAATAACTCTAACTACAAGAGTAATCCAATTCCATATTTTTAGGGGAGAACATAATGGTATTTATGCTTTTGCAGCCTGGAATGGCTAACTCCTTTCTTTCTTTCTTTCCTTCTTTGTTCCCTCCCCTCCCCTCCCTTCCCTTTCCTTCCCTTTCTTTCCTTCCTTTCCAAGAAGCTGAGTATGCATATGCACGTATAATTTTAAGTGGAATTTCAGGAGATTTACAAAACATTTATAACTCCCTAAAGTTCAAAAACCCCAGGTTAAGAACTCCTGCTTTCTGGAGTCAGGTTTGATAAATAAAGAAAAAGAGGAAGGACAATAAACAAAGCTAGAGATTTAGCAGTTAGGATCTGGGAATTCTCAAAGTATTAACAGGACAGTGCTTCTCAGTTAATGTGCATAAGAATCAGGGAAGATCTGGCTAAACTGAAGAGTCTTAGTGTGTCCAAGATTCTGGAAATTAAGCTGCTGGTCTGTAGATGAGGCTTTCAGTAGCAAGGTACTTAACAGTATGTTCAACTTTACTGGCTTTTCTTAGTACACGAGGACACAAGTGTACAAATGTTTCCACCTTTCTTAAAAACCCAATATATACTGTATGTTATTTCCCCCAACCAAAAAAAGGATAAAGAAGATGGCAAACTTAATTCTTTATTTTCAATGGTCTCAGAACTTCAATAGTTAGAACTGCTAAATTCAATAGTGTTTCTTTTCATGGAACAAAACATTATCAATTCAAGGGAAGTAATTTTTTTAAATCCTAAAAACAATGACATAAAACAAAATAAAAAACTTCCCTTGGGGTGATGTTGCTCAGGAAGAAATGAAATTCCATTATGTAGTACAATGTGATTTTTAAACCATTTTTGTCTGGAAAAGAATTATACTTCAAACCAGGCTGTGAACCTGAAACCAGCTTTTCTGAACCAGAAAATAAAACAGAGCTCACTGAGCTGTGTGATTCTCTGGGTTATTAGAGACAAGAGATGGAAACCCTACAACCATCACACAAAAAGGTGCCAGAGGGTCAGCTGCTCACAGCTATCTCAGGGGTTTTAGTTCCAATACTCCTCGCTTTTAAAGAGCATTCCTTCTTATGTTTATTATTTTTGTTTATAAAAATAATAAACAAAAGCAATACATGTTATTGTCTTAAAAACCTGGAAAGTCTTAGAAGATACAAAAAAACCAAAATATCCATCATTCCAAAACTGTTTATTGAAGACCTCTATATTGCTGTTTTCCCTACCTCTGTTTTTCAAATGCTTTATTTATTTATTTATTTTGAGACGGGGTCTTGCTCTATTGCCCAGGCTAGAGTGCAGTGGCAGGATCATAGCTCACTGCAGCCTCTAACTACTGGGCTCAAGTGATTCTTTCACCTGGGCCTCCCAAAGTGCTAGAATTTACAGGAGTCAACCACTGTGCCTGGTCTCAAAGCATTTAAAAATACAACTAGAACCCTACAAAACATAAAGTATTGCAGCATGCTTTCTTTGCCTCAGTAGGTACAAGAATGTGATAGGGTTTGGTACATGGCCTTGATGGAGGGGTGGAGGTGGGCAGCACAAGGTTATCCCAAGATCAACACAAGCCTTTTGTGAAACTACCTTCATTTGATCACAACTTTAAATGCTTATACAAATTTATGTAACTGCTGAGTAAGTATATTTTATTTTGTACATGGAAATAAGATCCAGACTAACAAATATATATCTACAAATGGAAATAAGATAAGGTTGAGAGGAGTAGGTTATTCCCTTGTAGCTTTAAAGAGGCAATCATGGAATACTGTTCTTGCACACACTGGGAATAATGAATCTTCCTCCTTTGGTTTCTGCACCATGAAGGAAGTGAAAAGAATAGCTATCAAAAGATAAATGCTAAAACCTCTGGTGAATTTCATCAGAATCAAGCTGTAAGGAAAGGACATAATTCCTTAAACTGAGCAACTTTCAGAGCTGAGTTGAATAGAAGAAAGTGCTATTTTCTTGCCTCTCCATATAATTCTAGAGTTAGAGACTGATATAATAGTAAGTGCAAACAGAAAGAATCTGAGAAAAAGAACTAAAGGTTTCTCTTCTTAAAATACTGAATTAATACATTGATGAATCAAACAAAATTTATTGAGCCCCTATTACATTCTAGGCACTGTGCTAATGATTGGGAATGAGAGGTTCCCATGAAGATAAGGTCACTAGTTCTCCTATAGCTTACATTCCAGAGTAGGGGAGGTAGAGATAGACAATAAACAAATAAAACAATTAAATGGATGAGATAATTTTGCTGCTATAAGAAAAGAGTGACTTGAGGGCCAAGGGACTAACTGAGAAAAGGCCTCTTGAGGAAGAGAGTATTGAGTGACAAGAAGAAGCTGATCTGAGGACCAGATCCAAGACAAGAGATGAAAGAGGGTAACAATCCTAAGATTGGAATGGACTTGGCTGTATCAGAAACAGAAAAACCTCTATGGCTAAAGAATACTGAACATGATGGAAAAAAGCAGGAGATGAGTCTCCAAGGAAGACAAGTCTAGATCACACAGGGCCTTGGAAGCCAGGGCTGAACATTTGGATACAGTTAAGAAAGCTGTGGCAGTTTTTTAAGCATAAAGATGCCATGATCTGACTATTAAAAGATCTCTCTTGCTACCCTATGGAGAATAGATAATTACAGAGCATTTGTGGAATGAGGAGGACCTGATAGGAAGTTATTCCAATAGTCTAGACAATAAAAAATGGTAGCTTGCATCATGACCAAGATGGTGGCTGTAAAGATGGAGAAAAAGGAGAGACTGGGTTATATTCTGAGCCAACAAAGACCTGCTGATGGGTTGATTAATTTGACCAGATAGTAAAAGGTTTAGGGGTTGAAGAACTGGGGGACAATGGGATCTTTTATCAAAACAGGAGAAAGCAGGTTGCAAAGAGGACATATTAAATTTGATATAACAATTGGGTATCCAAAACTCAAATCAAGTATAGAGTTGGATTTAGGTAGGGAAGAGTAGAGATGTAAATTTATCAAGTCTTAGTGAGAAGGTTAGATGTATATCTTATTTCTTTAAATTTTACTCCAGTTGTAATACCTTTGAAATGTTAAGTATTGGGAATACCAGTTAATGTTTATGATTAGAATAAATAATTATACTATTCTTTTAATAAAGCCAGTGAGTAAAATTCACACTCTATTTTTTTCTAAGCAGCTAAACATTGACTTCTGCTTGCACAATGATATCCATATATGTGATCCACAAGTTTTTCCTTCCTTATTTATATATCACCAAAGATTTAGAATTAGCCCCATACCTCCTGGCAGGAGTAATGAGTAATCGCTGTCATTCTTGCTACTTAGGTAAGTTCTCTATTGCTTGGTGGTCTCATTATCTTTTTTATCATTATTTTAGAGTTTCAAAGTGTCATCAGAGGAGAGACAAAAAATAAATTAAAAGAGACTTGCTCTAAGTGAAGTAGAGATTGGAACACAAAGTTTCCCTTTTCATCCACCTTAGAGGACAAAAGACAATTTGCAAAAAGTTACACTTTGATACCACTGTGTTGCCAAAAAGCTAAAGGTTCCATTTTAGAACTCATCTGAAATGAAGAAATTTCACCTGAATAGCAAAATTAGCAATGGTTTTTCATTATTTATATTATTTCCAAAATTAATTTAATTCCAAAACATTAGAGTCATTTCATGTTTATTTTTTAAGGCCAAATTCGTATTTAAGCACACTTCAGAATAAACTTAGGAAAACTACTCCCAGTTTGTTGGAAATGCCCAGGCTGGCCCAAAGTAAAATTATAAGAGAGAATGAAGGCAAATTATGCAAAAAGGAACTTGAAACCACCATCGTCACATATAATTGTCTAATAGAGATATGCTGCAAAACATGGAACCCTACTGCCCATCAAAAGTGAACTGGATAAAGAAAATGTGGTACATATACATGATGGAGTATTATGCAGCCATAAAGAAAAACAAAATCATAAATTTCGCAGCAAATTGGGTGGAGTTGGAGACCATGATACTAGATGATTTATCACAGAAACGAAGAACTGAATACCACATATTCTCACTCATAAGTGGGACCTGAACATTAATCACATTAGTACAAGGGAGTGATTGGCAGTCGCTGGGCACCACTGGGGGAGGGATTGAAGGAGGGGCGGGGCATGTAACAACACAAAGTGTTCCTGGTCCTATACTGGGGAAGTGAGGGCCAAGTGGAAGCCCAAACCTCAACTGCATGTGGCCTACTTGTGAAGTTAATCCTTACTTGTACCCCACATCTCTACAATGAAATGAAATTTAATATAAAACAATATTTAAAAACTCTTTTTACATATACTGCATAGATATATAGAGAAAAATAGGTCATTCCTAAACAAAACTGTTGCCCACCCAAGATTTTACGTCAGTCTAGTCCTGCCCTAGACATGACCCCTTTAATGGATCCATATCATAATGTTGCCTCCTGACTAGTTGGCCTTTCAGGTAACAGGTTGCGGGAGAAATATAATTAGTGGTAAAGGAGACATCAACCCCAGATAGTAAATCCTTCAGTAATGACAATATTGAGAATCTCATGCTAAGAGACATATATGTGATCCAGAAGGTTTTTCAGAGCATTCCTGATCATCTTTCTGGGATGCTGCTCCTAAATGGAGTAAAATACTCCCTCTTATAGGCAGCAGGAAGAGCCCAGATTTCTCAGCCTAACATTCAATGCACTGTACAATCTTCCTTCCTCTAGCCAACCATCCTCCCTACACAGACCCTCCACTCTAAGCGCTTACTCTGTTCCATAATATAAGGTTAATTCTTACCGCCAGGTTTTTTATCACTGTGAGAACCTCACTGAAGATATGAAATTCACCCTTCACTCTGACCCGACTTGACTCCATAGAGCCTGCCCTGACCCCCAGTCTGCTGAAACCTTTCCTTCCTCTAATATGCAGATTGAATTCCTGGCAACATGCCTTGTTACAAATTATTGCCTGACATTTCAGCAGTCTTCCAAATCTCAGTATTCACATACCCTTCACTATTTTTTTTTCATATCCGCATACTACTACCTATTATTTTTGGTCTTTAATATATTTATTTATTTGTTTATTTTTGAGTCGGGGTCTCACTCTGCCTTCCAGGCTGGAGTGGCATGATCATGATTTACTGTAGCCTTATCCTCCTAAGTTCAAGCAATTCTTCTATTCAGCGTTCCAAGTATTGGGCCTCCAAACATTCATCACCATGACTGGCTCATTTTTTTTTTTTTGTAGAGATGAGGTCTTGCTATATTGCCTAAGCCGGTCTCAAACTCCTGGGCTCAAGCAATCCTCCCACCTTGGCCTCCCAAAGTGTTGGGATTACAAGCGTGAGCCACTGCACTGGGCCTTTAGTATTTTCTTAAAACTAATTCCCATATTTTTACCTAAATGCATTTAATTTTATAAAAAAATTTAGATCATGACCATAATGAAAAGCCAATGACATTTTACACAAACTGAAGGTAACTGTAAAAGTATATACAATAAAAATATGACCATTAATATAAAAATGTTTGTCTATGTCTACTACCTAAAATATCTCACAATTTGGAAAATGCTACTTTATGTTGTTGTCTCATAGGCAATTTAAGTCTTGCTTCATGTAGCTTTTTAGTGTGTGTATATCTATTCCCCTAATATATGGTAACTTCTTAAAGATGATCAAATATTATACTTTATATTCCACAGTGTTTTTAGTTTAGTCTCTCGCAGTTGGTAGGCATTAAATAAATATTGTTCAGTGAATAAATGTCCACAAATATATCTTATCCCTAGTCACAGTTTGTAGTTATACAATCAGTACAATGAAAACAATCAAACTTAACAAGGCCATTTAATTATATACAGAATTTATATATTATATATAATACTATCTTGATATAAAATATATTATAAATAAAGGAAAACTCTGTATGGCTGTTAATAATAACTTAGTGCTAACTACATGAGATTCTGGATTTTAAAATTTTAAAGTGATAGCTCTAGATTTTATGAGTGTAATAAATAGGAACAGATCCAATGTTTAATTGATGTGCCTGGATTTGACTAACCTCATAGATCAAAATTCAAGCATACCTCAAAGGTAAACTAGAATCAAATAAGTTATGTTGCAAAATAAATTTACAAAAGAGGCCTTTAAAACAGAAAATTCTAACATTTTAAATGAAGCTTGACTCCTATTTTAGGGACATATTTATTAGCTAAATTAAGGCATGTCTTATCATTAAAATGAACACAAATACATGCAAAGGAAGATAAAAATATACAGAAAAATATCTCAGAAATTTTCAGATTTGAACTGGAGGTTTAGTTAATATTGTATCCAATAAGCAATTTTTTTTTAATTCTGAAGGATTACTTCCTAAAGTTCAAAGTTTTAATTTTCAAAAGAAAGAAAAGTTGCCCAGAAGAATTTTTAAGACTAAGTAAATGGGGAAACTCTTTGGGATGGTGGGAATTATTCCAGATATTTATGCCTTGTATAGAAAAAATAAATAAAATTTAACAACCAGTTAGCTTTCTGTATCTATGTCTTTTAATTATCTCAAAGATAAAAAAAAAAAAAGAAAGTAAAATCTACCACTTCCAAATGGTTGAATATCCTTCACTAAGTTTATGAAGGTTCTTGCCCAATTTCTTCAGTCATTCGCTAAATACACCTATATTTCTGTGTCATCAAGATGAACTCTATATGGAGTCTAGGTGAACCATCAACCTGAAACTTACAAGAGCATGTGCTAGTGTAACCTTGCATTTCACGTATGCTCAAATGTTCATTATATACAGTGACCTACTCTTGTACGGAGAATCATGAAATGTCAAAACAGGAACAGATCTTCAAATAGCCTACTATAATTCCTTTGAATATGAAAAATGACTCCAAAGAAAGAAATAAAGTTATGTTCCCAATTTAAAAAGATGAACTTAAGTCCAGTGAAGTGATCAGGCCCATCCTTACCTGCACCCAGCCACAGTTCAGTTACACAAGGACCCTTCTCCCCTGGTCTACCCTACAAGGTGAGAGAGTGGGTCTGGAGAAATACTGAACTCAATCTTTCCCTGTTCTCTGCTTCTCTCTTAAAATCTGTTTCCAGAAATATGATATCTGAAAATACTTCTTATCCTATAGCACACGTATAGGGCAATTTTCAAGAGCATATTTAACAAGCTACAAGTAACAACTTACAGATGGGGCAGGGTGGCTGGCTGGGAACCGGAGTCATTCTGAAACCAAACTTGTGAGGTTTCCAATGGTCTCCACCATCCAGCTGCACCCCTTCAGACTAGGTTAGGTACCGGGGCAGTACTCTGCTTTACTCTACCATGGAATGTTCTCTGTTTAACTGTCATAGCAAATGAGTGCCTTCTCCAAGGGAGTTATTGTGTTCTATGCGTATTTTTATCTCCAGAGCCTAGCACAATGCCTGGTATACAGAAGATTCTTAATAAAATTTTTTTTGAATGAATAAGTAAACAAATGAATGATTGCATTAACTTTCACTCCTAATACCTGCTTCATTGGGTTATTGTAAGTTTTGGGGTTTTGTTTTTGTTTTTGTTTTAGAGACAGTATCTCGCTCTGTCACCCAGGCTGGAGTGACATAGCTCACTGCAGCCTCTAACACCTTGGCTCAACTGATCCTCCTGCTTGAGCTTCCTGAGTAACTGGGACTACAGTCATGAGTCACCACATTAGGCTAATTTTTAATTTTTTTTGTAGAGACAGGGTCTCACTATGTTGCTCAGACTTGTCTCAAACTCTTGGCCTCAAATGATCTTCTTGGCTCGGCCTCCCAACGTGCTTGGATTATAGGAGTGAGCCACCATGCCCATCCCTATTTTAAGTTCAAAGCACCTAGTACAGATGGGGAGTAGTAAGTATTCAATAAACCTTGGCCTCTAAAACCAGGCCCTAACATTACCTTCCCCTGGGCCATATCTCCCTCCCCCCACAAGCACCTCTTGTGTATGCCTGTCAAACTAAACTAGCCACTTTCCCTAGCTTACTAGATATATTAAGTTGCTGGGCATTGTGCTAAGCAGCGCTACATTATATCAGCAAATTTCCACAATAACGGTGAAAGGTAGGGACTGTTATTATTGCCATACAATAAGTACATTCCATGAGTACTAATATTGTTGTCTGTTTTACTCACTGTTACCTCCCAGATATCTAGAACAAGAGTTGGCACATTTAATATTTGTTGAATAACTGAATGAATGCATATCTATTTTATAGATGCAGAAATTCAATCTGAAAGAGACCAAGCCATTTGCTCTAGGTCACACAGATAATAAATGGTAATTCAAGCCACAATCTGATCAATTTCAATGTCCATGGTTTTAGCCACTCTCCTGTACCCTCTCAAATAGGAGATTGGTGGTTTTCAGACAAGGTGCTAATTTTGACTCAACTCCTAGATGTGGTACCATTAACTAAAAAAAAAAAAAAAGAGATACTACATTTATTCCAATCCTAAACTGTGAGATATTATTTTGTCTCCTAATAAATCAAAGCTTATCAATGTAAATATTTGCTTTTATGTCAATGCTAATGAATTTTCCTTGTGGTTTTCAAAGCAATACAATAATTTGCTCAGGTAACCCAGAAGATAAAAATTTTTCTTTTTGGTAGATTTTCTTTGATTAACTTCTATTGAATCTATATCACAGGAATTATCCTAAGGAAGAAATTGTTTCTTCTATAGCAAACTAAAAAAAGGTTTAGAATTCTGATGCTCTCCTAATTAATGCTGACTAATTGAGAAGGTTAAAAAAAAGAACTACTACATACAAAACTAAATAGATTGAAGCTTAGGGACATATCTGTTTTTAAAAACAAACAATTCAGGTGAAAATACTGTATTCATACACAGTCAAGTAAATTCCTACAGGATGAACCTATCTTTTAATCATCAAAGTTTAATTATTAGTGTTTGCATGATAGCTATAATTTCATTGTTGATTTTGATATAGACTTAAATACCCAGTGTTTCATGTGGGCTATATTGGGAAGTTTTGCTGCCAGAAAGCAAGGAACAGATATGTCTCCTGTAGTATATGATATTAAAACTTTAGGGTTCTATATGTGCAAAATTTCAAGCCAGGCTCGGTGGCTCAGCCTGTATGTAATCCCGCGCCTTTGGGAGGCTGAGGTGAGTGGATTGCCTGAGCCCACGGGTTCGAGACCCGCCTGGGCAAGCGAGACCTCATCTCTACAATAAATCAAAAAATTAGCCAGGCGTGGTAGCGCACGCCTGTAGTTCCAGCTACTTGGAAGGCTGAGGCGGAAGGATTGCCGGAGCCCAGCAGGTCGAGGC